>BQNB010029267.1:0-55890 GCA_026074375.1 Tanacetum coccineum | reverse complement strand
TGTTTAAGTGTGTGACATATATTTGTCACTATTTATATGTATATCGTGACTAATGCTTCAAGCTTACTTATATTTGTCACGCGTTCTAAATTCATATGTGGCTAAATAATCAGAAAAAAATTACCAGTTACCTTTAGCCACATAAATGTTCGAATGTGTGGCAATACAGTTCTAATGGTCACACGATCAAAATTTCATGTGTGGCTAATTAGTAAATGTTGTCTCTTTTGGTACCTTTAGCCACATAAATATGTGAATGTGTGGCCGTTCCATTTTGCCCATGTCTGACCAAATCCTAGATTTGTACTAGTGAATTGATGACTCAATCAGTCAGATAGTAACTAACTGATTCACTCTTATCGTGTTGTCTGCTTTGAGACGTTTTGGTAATGAGAACAAGCTAGGATAGCTGGAAATCCTGTCAAGGAGGTTCTTTGAATCTACCTAATCATAGGTATAGTATTTATACTGTAAAATGGGGAACCGAAGGTTATCATAACCGAACTTCGACGAATCACAAAGCCATATTCGTCCATGCCTGTTGTTTATTGCTAACCCTTATAAGTGCAGGATTAGACAACGGTGGCGCGACCTCATTCCAGCTGAGTTGGATTCATAACCGCATGCTCATACTAAAGACTTAAAGTTTCAAGAAATCAAGAAAGCTCAAGATCAAACAAAGTTAAAGACTTACGCTACTCTGATATTCAACATCTTCCTTAAAGTCGTAAAGTGATCAAGAAAAAGTTTATCTAGGGAGATTGTTAGACAACTTTCAAGATAACACAAAGTATGAGCATGTTGGTCCAAAGACACAAGATTGCAAGAAGGCGAAGTATTGCGAAGATGATCAAGTGATGATGCAAGATTTATGATCCTGAGAAGTTCAAGATCAAGATCACCAGAGCATGATTGGAACAAAAGGAGATAGCATAATTATTACACGAACAAGACTCAAGATGAAGACAAGAAGCATCAAAGATCAATGTCACAAAAAGAGATCTCTATGATCACCCCTTAGGGGGAGATTGTTAGGAATTCAGAAAGTGTTGATCCTTAATGAGATCTCAATGATCGTCCTTTAGGGGGAGATTTTTAGGAATTCAGTTTTAATGAAGTGATAATCATTATTGATCTCACGAGTCTTGTAATAGTTAGACAATATTAAGCATGTAATAGTTAGTCTGATAAGCTAGTTCGTTAGGCTAAATATTGTAATAGTCCAAGAGACTGGCCCATGGAAGACCAAGTAAGGCCTAACCTGGGTTCTTGGACTATATAAGAATCCCTCTCTACACATAGAGAGGGTGTGAGTATGTGTTTCATTAGTGTGTAAAGAGAAAATCCTTTCAAGAAATATCAAACACCTCCACCATCTTTCTTCCTTCTCTTATCTTCTATATCGTGTTTATGTGTGATTATTGAATATTCTACACTTTTCATCCCACAAAATGTGTAATCATCAAGGTTCACACATCTGGATATGTTCGAGGCATATCCACTTTAAAACTTAACATGCTTGATCCACTCGCATACTATTTTTGCTTGTGTTTTTGACAATGAGAATTGCGCTTTTGGCTTCATTGACTTCCCATTTTGCTCAAATATATTCAAGTGAGGTATTTTGCAATAACGTTTCATATCTTGGCACGACTTAATATTGTCTTTTGTCTTTCCTTTCACATCCATGACGGTATTGAATACATTTTCAAAAACATTTTTCTCAATATGCATAACATCTAAATTGTGTCATATCAAATTGGTTTTCCAATAAGGAAACTCCCAAAAGATACTCTTCTTTATCCAGTTATGCTCCTTTCCATATCCTAGCTACCTTTTCCCTCCATTTGTTGAACCAAACGGCATCTCAGGAAAGTCACTCAATCAACGTAGTAAGGCTTCACCTAATAAACGAGGGGGAGGATCATCATAATCAAATCTTCCCAGTTCCCACAAAGAAGTTATCTTTTTCTTTTCTACATGGATGTTATAAAGGAAGGAACTAACGATGACAATAAAAAACCCTGGTTTTCCTCCATGTTGAAGAGTAAACGCCTTAGTGTTCTCCATACAATATGGACATGACATCTTTCTGTGGGTGCTCCAACCAGATACCATACCATAAGCAGGAAAATCATTTATTGTCCAAAACAAAGCCCCTTTTATTTAAAAATTATGTTCTCTAAAGACATCATATGTTGTAACACCTTTCAAAAGTATTTTCAATTCATCAATTAGTGGCCTCAAGTATATACCAATTTTTTTACCATGACTCTTTGGATCAGGGATGATTAGAATTATAAATAAGACTGCCTCCTTCATACACATCCATAGTGGTAAATTGTAAGGTGTGACAAATACTGGTCAGCAAGAATAAGGTATACTTGAATGTCCAAAAGGGTTAAAACCGTCTGTGGAGAGACCCAATCTAACATTGCACACATCTGCAACAAATGGAGGATAATTGCGATCAAAATGTTTCCGTACCTCTCCATCAGATGGGTGAGTAATTACCCCTTCTGAACGATGACTTTTTGCATGTCAAGACATGTGTTCCTAACGCTTGTAGGGTGGAAATAGGCTCTGGCTGTCTTTTTTTATCATGAGAAGCCTTTGAATCCTCGGTATAAGTGGCAAATAACGTAAAACCTTGAATGGTACTTCTTTACCCTTACCTCTGCCTTTTCTTCCTTGTTAAAAACGAGGATGACCACACATGGCACTTTCTTTCATCCGCATTATCATCCCAGTATAACATGCAATCATTTGGACATGCGTGAATCTTAACATACCCAAGGATTAATTTCTTCACCATCTTCTTTCCCTGATAAAAGTCTTCGGCCAAAATGGCATTAAGTGGCAACATGGTTCTCACTATTGAGATGATTCGATTGTAACAACTTTCATTCATATTGTGTTCGGATTTGCAGTTCATAAAATGAGACACAGCTGACAACCAAGAATGGTCTAACAACCAACCTATAATGGTTCATCAACTTGTCTTAGCAATTCAAAGAACTTTACTGCATCAGAATTTGGTGCTTCCCTTGTGACATAGTTATACCGTTTTGGTCACAATTCCTTCATACGAACTGCGCGTTTAATGATTCAAGAAGCCATGAAACCGGGAGAGAGATATCTACGAATTTTGTTTAGGAGTCGAATATAAAACATCAACCCATTACCATCACAAGTCAAGTCAACTAAGAATCTAGTATTTAAAATGTTATTTAGAATTGTACAAGCAAATTATTCTCGGAAAGGACACATGTGATCGCAAATTCTAACGGTCAAGTTTAAGATCTATGCGTTTATATCCTTTGGTACAAATTTGAGGACAACAATGGTTATATAACTCAGGATTACTACTTTCCCTCAATTAATGATAACACGTTATATGTAGACATAGTTACACCGTTTTGGTCATAATTCCTTCATACGAACTACACTTTTGATGATTCAAGAAGCCACGAAACCAGGAGAGAGAGATCTACGAATTTTGTTTGGGAGTCGAACCTAAAATATCAATCCATTACCATCACAAGTCAAGTCAACTAAGAATCTAGTATTTGAAAATGTTATTTAGAATTGTATAAGCGAATTATTCTCGGAAAGGACACATCTGATCGTAAATTCCAACGGTCAAATTCAAGAACTATGCGTTTATATGCTATGGTACAAATTTGAGGATGACCTGATGGTTAAATAACTCGGGATCACTACTTTCCCTTAATTAATGATAACACGTTATATGTTGACATAGTTACACCGTGTAGGTCATAATTCCTTCATATGAACTACGCTTTTGATGATTCAAGAAGCCACGAAACCGGGAGAGAGAGATTTACGACTTTCGTTTAGGAGATCTAAAATATCAACCCATTACCATCACAAGTCAAGTCAACTAGGAATCTAGTATTTGAAAATGTTATTTAGAATTATACAAGAAAATTATTCTCAAAAAGGACACATGTGATCGCAAATTCTAACGGTCAAATTCAAGATCTATGCGTTTATATGATTTGTTACAAATTTAAGGATGATCCGATGGTTAAATAACTCAGGATCACTACTTTCCCTCAATTAATGATAACACGTTATCAGTTGACATAGTTACACCGTTTTGGTCATAATTCCTTCATACGAATTGCGCTTTTGATGATTCAAGAAGCCACGAAATCAGGAGAGAGACATCTACAACTTTTGTTTGGGAGTCGAATCGAAAATATCAACCCATTACCATCACAAGTTAAGTCAACTAAGAATCTAGTATTTGAAAATGTTATTTAGAATTGTACAAGCAAATTATTCTCAGAAAGGACACATGTGATCACAAATTCCAACGGTTAAATTCAAGATCTATGCGTTTATATGCTATGGTACAAATTTGAGGACGATCTGATGGTTAAGTAACTCGGGATCACTACTTTCCCTCAATGAATGATAACACGTTATATGTTGACGTAGTTACACCGTTTTGGTCACAATTACTTTATACAAACTACGCTTTTGATGATTCAATAAGCCACGAAACCGGGAGAGAGAGATCTACGACTTTCGTTTAGGAGTTAAATCTAAATTTTTACCCCATTATCGTCACAAGTCAAACAGATATATGTGGTAACAAGAAAAATAATTTTAAATAAAATTGGTTAACTTTTTCATACAAAAAGAGGTGGAAATTTCCCTCTAATTTTTCATACATCTATCATAAAAATGTTTCAAATTTTTGACCAATAATTTTTGCAACCAATGGTTCGTTGCTATATTAGCAATTTCGTTGCTAATAATTGATGGTTTATTTGGCGAATAATAGAATTTCGTTGCTAAGTGTTTTGCAACGAAAATTTTAGCGAAATTCGTTGCTCAAAAAGCGAGGGAATGTTCCCGCCAAATTTTGAGTAGATAGCAACGAATTTAGCAACTAAAAATCGTTGCTAGCTAAAGATTCTAGTTTTGCTTAATTTTCGTTGCTATATTCATTTCTAATGTGTGAATTTAGCAACGACTTATTGGTTGCTGCAAAATTTTCGTTGCTATTTCTAGCAGTGTAGCTTCTGGAGTAATTCTTGGCTATTGGAGGGTATCAACTATTTCTTGACTAAGTAAATCAAGAAAAATTGGTTGGTTTGTGGTCTCAATTATTTCTTGATTAAATGAATCAAGAACAGTTGAGTGGTTTAGTCTTCCGCTGGTTAAATTTGTGGTTCTTCACGCTTTGTAACACCTCTTATCCCTTAACTTCTTATTATCATTAATTTTTGAGATTTTCTCTTGACCTACCACTATAAGTGGAAAGGAAGCATGGGAACTATTCTCAATTATTATTTGCTATATTTGTTTGTGTTTCTTATTTGTTCTTATCTACTTTATCTATTTGTCTGATCTTGTCCTTTAATTGGTATCTGTTATTGTCTATCTTTGTTTTTATCTGGTGTTATTTGTTTGTAGTATTCTTAATTAATTGTTCTTATTATATGTTCAATTATCACTAGGGCGCTAGTGGTAGTAATGAAGTTCTGATTAATGCTTTAGATGCTAGTAATCCTTTACATTTGTAGACTAATGATAATAATAGTGTTTTTTGATTAATATTAAACTTAATGGTTTTGAGAATTATAGGGTTTGGGCTATTTCTATGAAAAATGCTTTGCAGGCTAGAAATAAAATAGGTTTTGTTGATGGTTCTTGTGTTAAGTCTGCTTATGTTTCTAGTGTGCCTTTAGCTAATCAATGGGAGAGATGTAATGATGTTGTTCTGTCTTGGTTATTGAGTTGTATTTATGAGGATTTGTGTCTTAGTCAAGTTTTATTCTAAAAATGCCGCTGAAGTATGTAAAGAAATAAAAGAAACATATGATAAACTTGATGGGTCTATTTTGTTCAATCTTATGCAGAAAATTAATAACTATAAACAAAATGGTTTGCATGTTTCTGAGTATTATCATAAACTTAATTCTTTGTGTAGAGAATTTGATATTCTTACTAAGCTTACTCTGTGTTCTTGTGATGCTAAGGCTGAGTTGGGGAAACATAATTAGTTAATGATATTAATGTAGTTTTTAATGGGTTTAGATGAAGTTTATCAGCCTATTAGGAGTTCTTTGTTGACCCAGACTAAATTACCTGATGTGAAAGATGGCTTTGTGATTGTGTGTAGAGAGGAATCTCATAGGGGTTTTAGGTCTGAATCTGGGGTTCAAAAACCCCAGGTTAGTTCATTTGTTGCTAAAACTGTTGACAATAATAACAAGGGTCAAAATAGAAATAATAATAGTTTTAGCAATAATAACGGGACTAACAGAACTCAATATAATTCTCTAAGTTGTAAAAACTGTAGTATGAAAGGGCATACCATTGACATGTGTTTTGAGTTAATTAGATATCCAAATGGGTTTAAGATATCCATGGCCCACCCTCGAAATGGCCAAGGCTTTATAATCGGGTCTATCTAGTAGCCACTCCTTGCTTTGATGAGTTAAGTGAAATGAAATTAGATTTTGATCCTATATCGCAGCATCATGACTCGTCAATGAAGCCGACACGGGGCTAGAGTCATCACATCAAGTACCTTCTCACCGTTATACACCATGTCTTCCAATGCATCTCCTCAATCTTTCCCTTCCACCTACCAAAACCCATCATCCTTCTCACATGCGCCCCTTCTTGTTGCACCCATCTCGTATCTATAAAGCTAGATTGACCCAACTATCTTCTCTGGAAATCGTAGTTTGAACCTATACTTATCAGTGATGATTTAATGGGCTATGTGTAGGGATCACCAGGCAGCTCTTTCTCTCTGAGGGGGGGGGGATAGCACAATTCTTCTTGGAGGAGGGTTGGTTTGCCTGGGTGACTGATCCTGCCATTATGTACTCCTACCTATACTATAGCACCGACACCCGAAGTCGAGCATACATACGACGATCTTCATAAGCAGGCTTCTATTGCTACGTAACAATAGAGCATGATAGCTTTTTGCGCCCACATGTTTGAATTTAAGGGTAAAAAGCTTGCTTGTTCTAAGGGATCCGACGTATCTAGCAGAGCGAAAGAGCCTTCCATTCTTTTTGGCATCATCCTTCCGCATTGGCGGCGAGTGGAGTGCCACAATCCCATTCATCATTTTTGATCTACATAAATAAAAGCCCATATCACTAGCGACAGCTCCGGCATAAATGCAAGGAGGATGTATAGCTGATATAGGATCTTGATGTATGTTTTATAAGCTTTAAATTTATAATACTAGAAATACCGATTTTTAGTAAAAACATAACACAGACAAGTATACCCTTTCGTGTATAGTATAGCCTAGGTAAGTCCAGATCGTTCCACGGGAATTGAAGTTTTCACATATTGTCATAAAGGTGCTAAGGTCAATATGATTGTCACGGATCAAATTAACCAAAACGTGCATATATCGAATATTGTAAAGAAAGCGATTAAGAGATGATTCAAGCAAAAATATAAAGCGTGTTTGTTTAGGCAATGATCACTAAGCCATAGAAGTGTTTAAGATAGTGTTTATAAGTTTAGAGAATAATGATAACACGAGTCACAAATCCTTTCGGCCTTTAAGTGTAACTAGTGATTATATTGATTAATAACAACGAGTCCTTACGACCTTTAGACGTTATTATAACCAATATATTCTGGAATGATAGAACACATATATAAAAGAACCCTTTCGGCCTATATTCTTATATCAAATATGTTTTACCAAATCAATAAACACATATCCAAACACTACATATCAAAGATCACATATTGCCCACACAAACATAAACGACTACTCCATAATCAAACAAATAACACACATATTAAACTCATAAAATTTAGAATCATTCATTATTAAAAGATAATAGAAATTATACCAAAGTTATAAGATCAAAGATGGCGATTACAAGTATTTCCAACCGAAAACTATTATCAATAACCCAAGATACCAACTCCTATTGTCCCGACCCCCTAAGGTATTGTCACTACACTTATGGAAACGAGAAACAAGTGGGTAATTCGTCCAACACGGTTGTGATTGAGTAGAAGTATGATCAAGGGTGAACTTGGTGTAAGTTTCACACTTATAACTTTGGATCTTTCTCTTATGGATTCTATGGAATAACCTGTGATAAGGGACTGATTATAGGCTCTAGGGGTGCCCAAAAACATGGAGAACAAGGGTATGAAGGCAAGTGATCGGTTGCATTAAGAGCCAATCTCATTTAAGAGCGTTTGTCATAATTGCAAAAAAGTGCGCCGCGCTTATTAGAATGTGCGGCGTACTTCTGGCATTTACAACTCCTGAGCATTTTTCTAAGTTGTAGATAACTGAACTCTCTTTCCGTGGCCGCTTGAATCAACTCAATCCGAGTTCTTATGACCAAGTTATGGCCAAAACAGTAGACAGGTGGCAGGAAGCCTTGAACTTGAGTTTACTTCTTCGTTTAAGCTCCATATCTTTGTGTATTCTTTCGTTTCCTTCCACGACACGTCTCATGAACCTACAATAGCAACTATAGTCTATTAAGTATCGAAAGTTCATATAATTAACCAATAAATATACATAAAAGCACATATAACGCATATAGAAATATGTATTAAATGCGCGTTATCAAATCCTCCACACTTAAACTTTGCTTGCCCTCATGAAAATCTAAGAAAATAAATTTAGAAAGAAAATACCTAAATGACAAGACAAGAATTTTTTTTAACTTTTTATAAAATTTCTGAAAATATCGAAAATATTTTTAGTTTTTACATAATAAGCGCAAAAGGCGCAACCCCCCTCCCCACACTTAAGGGTTTGCTTGTCCTCAAGCAAAATAGGGGAAAAAAACAAGTTTTACAAAACAAAAATAGAATTATGAAAAATATTTTTTCGATTTTTAATATGCGAAAACAAAGATGTTTGACAATACCCAATGATCTTGAAGTTGTTACAACATGACTAAGCACCTCACGAATAAGAAAAAGTAGAATGCACTCAAACACT
The DNA here is from genome assembly GCA_026074375.1 of Tanacetum coccineum. NCBI lineage: Eukaryota > Viridiplantae > Streptophyta > Magnoliopsida > Asterales > Asteraceae > Tanacetum > Tanacetum coccineum. The sequence goes on along the minus strand of BQNB010029267.1, from coordinate 46,898 downwards.
CGTATATGATGTAATAAAGGGTAAAAGGGAAATCACACTTAATTGCTCAGACATGATTCATTAAGTTACCATAGGCTTGTGCAAAAAATAAAACTACACCGACGTGGCGTAAGCACCATGTATAAATATCAAAAGAGGACTTTTATTCGGGTTGTAACGTTAGGCTAAGGGTTAATAAAGAATGGATAAGGCATGGGAAATATATACTGAAATTGGTTTTATAATTAAAATACATGTAGACAAGTTTAAAAAACCCATGTTGCTAATCACTAAACATACCACAAACCCGAGAGATAATTGAACCTCTCATCAATATATCCGGCACATATCATAATATAGCAATACCTCGCAAGTGGCAACAACAATCGAGCTCTTATTCATACTTCATCACATTTTTTCTTTCATTGTCTTTTTATATTCACTTTTTTTTCTTTTGTTTTCTTTTTTATCACATAACTAACAACTAACAATTCCCCCACACTTGAGATAAGGATACACCACAAAAATTACAAAACAAGAAGCTGGCCATCTCCATTTTCGTTAAAATGGCACAACACTTATAACAAAGTGCGAACAAACTATAAGCAAAAATCAACCAATCATACCAAGCGACTAACAACCAACCATTTAGACTTTCGACAAGGGGTAAGACTAGGCTAAATGTTATATATCTTTGTATTTTTTATTTTTTTATGTAAGAAAAACGAATAGAATGGCTCTGCGGTTAAACTAGGGGTATCTAGTACTAAAGATGAGTGCTACAAGAGGGTTTATTTGGGTGTTTAGTTAATCAGTGTAACTAGCTATAAGCATAAATAATGTTGAATGGAATGGCTAATTTGGTTTAAATCCTATGGGTTCTTGTTTATCACTAAAAATACCTATATCACGCGAATATGATCTCACTACGGTCTTGTAATTACTGTCAAGCACAAGTTTTAGAATCAATAAATCACCAGCACACTCATAAAAAAATGAATTAAGCATAAAAGATGTATGATGTATATAGGCTCAAAATACTCACATATTTACTGAAATGGTAATTAATGCGCAAGTAATATCATCGATCCCGAGTCGGATCCGCTCTATCAATCAAGACACGTCTTTTGGTTTCAAAAACTTTATTTATTTACAATATTTTATTCTAATATATTAACCTAAGTGGCAAAAGAAATAAAAAATAAAAATAGATTTTTAGATTACGGAAGGTGAACAAAAGTTAACAATTAATAATGATTCTAATTTTTTCAATTCATTTCCCCCCACACTTAAGTTTAGCAATATGCGTAATTTAGAAAATAACCTAAAAGTAGGATAAGTTGGAAAAATAAATATAAGATAAACGAGACTTCCCGGAGCGCATAAGTTCTTGGTTGAATTCTGAAAGATACGGCGCGAAACAGGACGCCAACATAAGCATGTGAATTCAACCATATAAAATATAATGATCAAAATATATGTCACCTCGCAAGTGTAAGACTTCATCCGACCAACCACCGCTTGTTTATTAAATCTACAAAACAAACAAAACTACAAAAACCGTAAAATGCTAAAGCGCACTTTCGTAGGCACCACGGTTGCATTTAGCGTATGCAACAAGCCTTTAACACCTTTGTTTCCCTAGTGAACGAGTTATAGTCTCGTGAGGGTTTCTAGTGAATATACCTACAAAGTTAAAACATTTTTTATATTACAGAAATCAAGTAAGAAGAACACAGGCCTTATGCGCATCAAACTTATCAAACTGCAAAGTTTTTTGTTATATATATATATATATATATTTTTTAATTTTATATTTTTTTATAATTTACTAAAAACAAACACACACAAAACACGACGAAATGAAAAATAAAATCGAAAGAAAAATATAATAACTAGTATTATTCAAACATTCATAACATATACGAAGGCAAAAACAAAGGCGAAAATAAAATCTTTTTTGATTTTAATTTTTAGTACAAACACTAACGAAGAATGCAAACACTTAACGCACGAAAACGTATTATAAACATTTTGTATTAAACTATATTTTTGCGGTATAATGACAAAAGTACGCCGCACTAGAGATTAAGTGTGACGCTCTTATAGCAAAATTTTATTTTCCACTTTATATTTTATAACGAAACACAAATATTTTAACACACTTAAGCACACAACATAAAATTGTTAAAAAACTAAAATTTAATAACTAACACAAAAACACATGAAACATCTAAAATTAAACACAAAAAGAAAATAATAATAATAATAATTATTATTATTATTTTATTTAAAAAAAAGTGTGTCGTACTTCGAATCTATTTTTTTTTTTATTTTTCAAAAATTCAAAAATACTAGCACAACAAAAAATGATACAAATGCGCCGCACAACAATATATGTGCGGCGGTTTTATTATGACAGAAAATATATTTTTTGTGTTTTTCACATTTTATTAGTTAACAATTTATATAAACACATAACACATAAACGCATACACATAAACATACAAAACACAGACACACAAGCACACAATAAATAGATAAGAATCTTTTTTTAGATTTTATTGATTTTAACATAATACATAAACACGCAAACGAGCACACATAAACAAGCAATCCAAACAAATACAAACACGCGAGAATGGATACTAATGCTGGTTGTAAACCAATCTTTATGATAAAGATACGAAAAAGAAAACATATATTGTTTTTTCCGACCCAAAAGTGCGGCGTACACAATAAAGTGTGCGGCGTACTTTTAGCAAAGTTTTCAATTTTTTTTTAATTTTTATGAATTTTTACAAAACACTTAACAAAACAAAATAATCATGTATATGAAACACATATGACTAGCAAACATACAGATTAAACAATATATGCAATCACAAACAAACTAGAAACATTTATATATATATATACACATATATATACACATATATACACATATATATACACATATACATATATATATATATATATATATATTTTATATTTTATTAGTATACTATATATATATATATATATTATATATAGATATAGACACCACCTACCATATACATATATATATATATACATACATATACATATATATATATATACATATATATATATATATATATATATATATATATATATATATATATATATATATATATATATATCTATATATATATATATATATATATATATATATATATAAAAAGAAAATGCATCTGATTTATTTTTATACAAAATCAATTTTTTTGTTATGTAGGTGCAAAGTGCGGTGCTCAAAGTTAATTGTGCGGCGTACTTTTTGCAAAGTTTCAATTTTTTTATTTTTCACAGATGAAATGCAAGAGAAATAATAAAACAAACAAAAGAAACAGATAGCATGATTTAATATATTAACAGGAACATGCCAGTATTTTAAATAAACACAAATAAAAGGAAAAACAAAAATTATTAATAGAAATAATGCCTAAAAATATTATTAATATTTTTCACATCTTTACATTTTGATAATCACAAAATATAAAAACGTTCAATGTAAAATTAAATGTAAACAAGTAATTAGTAGTAAATTTTCATTTCAAAAATTATATCACTTAAAGGTATGAATAAATAAATGCTTAATGCATTTTATGATCAAAGAAAATTTTTATTCAACCTCACACTTTTATAAAATGTTGTAAACATTTTATAAACATTTTCTACAATTAAAAGAAATGTTTTATTCAAAGTAAACATTTTGAAATTCAAATTTTTAGACTTAAAACGGCTAGAAAGTTCCAGAAAATTCTCCCTACACAAAAGGACAAACTGGGGAGCGCCCAGTCCAGGGCGGCCCCCTTAAATACACGGGCGACCTCCTTATCTTTAAAGGGACTGCCCATAGGTAGACGCTCCTCCAGAATGTCCTATAAATACTGGACTTTTCCCCACTATTTTCTCATTTTTTCTGATCAAAAACAGCCCACACATCTCACTAAAATCCTTTGATCATTTAATCATAAAGCTTTGTTTCTAAGTGATCCAAGCTCAATTCCTCAAATCAAAGAGAAGAATACTTCCATCATCAAGTGAAGAAGTATTACACCTCAAGTGTGTATTGCAATCTTGTTGCATCCATATCATAACTTGTAAATTATTTGTAAATCTTGTAAAGTTGTGTAGTAGATAGATCTTGGTGATTGTTGTAAGTATAGTTGAATCTTAGTGATTCATCCTAGTTGTGATAGTTAGGTGTGAAAGTAGAAGTAAAGTAGTGAAGTAGTGTGGTGAAGAATACTAAGGCGTGAAGAAGTTGTGTAGTTGTGAAGTTGTGTTGTGAAGTCGTGAAAGTAGTGAAGAAGTTGTGAAGTCGTGATAGATTGGTTCTAGCTAAGATTAGAACTCGACATCTAGCTTAGTGTCGGAAATTGATATAAGCGAAAGTTGTGTACGATTTTCTCCACTATAAGGGAGTTTGTTGACATAGTAAAGAAAACTCTCGAGTTCCTCGAGGAGTGGAGTAGGGCGAAGAGGTGCTTCGTAACCGAACCACTATAAATCCTTGTGTTGTGGTTTGATCTTTCTAACTCTTATCTCTTATTTCTTTATTTGTTCTTACTTATTTATATTATTCATATTGTGCAAGTATTGAATTCACAAAAAGTCGAATCTAAGTTTTTATAAACAAACATAAACATTAAATTAAAAAGCGGTAAACTATTCAACCCCCCTTCTAGTTTTCCACAATTGGTATCAAGAGTCACGTCAAACAAGATTTTTAAAATAAATTGTATTTTAAAACTTGAATCGATCTATGGAATCGGAAAAATATTTAGAAGGGCAATCTATGCAAAGACCACTACTATTTGAAAGTGATGGATTTATTTATTGGAAAAATAGATTCGAAACTTATGTGAAGTCAAAAGATCTAGATCTTTGGCATGTTATTACCGATGGTGATTTTTCTCCTATTCAAAATAATCCTGAAACTAAAAAGGATGAAATTGTACCTTTTCATAAACAAAATGATGATCTTAAAAAGAAACTTGCTAAAAATAATGAAGCTAAAATGGTAATTTATAATGCTTTACCACGTAAAGAATATGAAAGAATTTTTATGTGTCAAACTGCAAAAGAAATTTGGGATACTTTGTTAATCACTCATCAAGGTAATAATCAAGTCAAAGCAAACAAAATAGATCTTCTTGTTCAACAATATGAACAATTCATGATTCCGGAAGAGGAATCAATAGATAATGCCTTTGCTAAATTTAACACTATTATTACTAGTCTAAAAGCACTTGATGAAGGTTTTTCTAGCAAGAATTGTGTTAGGAAATTTCTTAGGGCATTACATCCTAAATGGCGCGTAAAAGTCACGGCGATTGAAGAATCAAAAAATCTAACAACTCTATCACTTGACGAACTCATTGGAAATTTGAAGGTTTATGAAAAAGTAATTAAGAAAGATTCTGAAACCGTCAAAAGCAAAAGAGAACAAAATAGATCTATTGCCTTGAAAGCTAGAAAGGAATCTAGTGACGATGATAGCTCAACCTTCGATAGTGAAGATGAAGAATATGCCATGGCCGTAAGAGACTTCAAGAAATTCTTCAAAAGACGAGAACGATTCGTAAGACAACCACATAAAGAAAGAAAATCATTCCAAAGAAATAAAGACGACAAAAATGGCAAAGGCGAAAGAAAATGCTTTAATTGTGAAGATCCAAATCATCTCATCGGAGAATGTCCAAAAGTATCAAGATATCAAAATCAAAAGGCGTTTGTTGGAGGATCTTGGAGTGATAGCGACGAAGATGAAGAGGAGAAGACAAAGGACGAAAAGTGTCTTATGGCTAAAGCTTCCAATGAGGTACTTTCCAAAATCGAATACTTTAGTGATGACCAATCATCATTAGACAAAAATGACTTAGATAGTGAATATAGTAGACTATGCAAAATAGGACTAAAAGTCATGGCTAAAAATAAAACTCTAAAACAAGCTAAAATATAATTAGATAACGAAACACTAGAATTAATAGATAAATTATCTAGGTTAGAAATAGGTAAGGAAGTAAATGAAGAATGCAAATTATGTCAAGACCTTAAGTTTGAAAATGAGAAGCTTAGAAAAGAAATATCTAGGCTAAAATAATTTAATGATAGTAGTCACTCACTTAAGAAAATAATAAGTTCTCAAAAACCTTCTGGAGATAAATCTGGTTTAGGATTTAATTTTACCAAAGGGTCACCTAGCGAAACCAAACAAGTAAATTTTGTAAGAGCTCAAGAAGTCGAGTCGAAAGAAAAATTAATAGAATCAAACCCAAACTCAAAACCAAAATTTATACTTATAAACAATACTAAAATTCCTATTGCAAGTGATGATAAGGTAAAAAGTTTTTACAAACCTTCCTTAAAACCCGGAGTCGGATTTACTAAACCCACAATGAGGTCTAAAACACCTCTTTCGAGAAGAAAGAAAAACTCTCATCCTCATTCAAAAACACCTCAACCTAGGAGAGACCAAGGTAGACCAAATTACTCTAACACTAATCACACAATATGGAATCATCCACACCAAACAAGCTTTACTGAATGTGGAAGATGTTCACCGTGCATGTGTCCGAATCAAATGCAAAACATGTTCGGAAACAATAACTTCGGACCCATGAAACGATGGGGACCAAATGGCTAAATTATCAAATCTTCCGAGGTTACTCTTCTATAAGCATCATTTGGCTTTCGTCAAACAAATTGAAGAACTCGTATAGGATTTCCATAAATCCTCATCCTTAAAGCTTGCTACCTTAAAGATTTTAAAGTAACTTCTCTTGAAGGCTAAGGTACGTCTCACTCTCTAATTACGTAAATTATAGATTGGTATATGATATACTTAGTATTAGTGATAGTTAGGAAATATGGTAGTCACTAGAAATGCCATTTGTTGGCTTTCTAGTTTTTAAAAGAATTTGTTCATTATGAACCATTCTTTCACATGGATTATCCATGAACCACTATAAAATGGAAATCTTCTATGGCCACAAACTCACATAGACGAAGAAAAATGTGTTAGTGGATAATAATTAACATATGAGTAGGATTAGTTTTGCATCGGAAAAGTCTTAAACCACTATGGATGAAACAAACTCCCTTCCACCTCGACGCTCGCCTCAACTACGTCTATCAAAATCGCCTTGTTGAAATGTCAACTCCATTCCGATCTCTCATCTACCACAATATCTACTCTCTCCCATTTCAAAACGTATCAATTAATTTTTTCGTTCGAAGAAATTAATTCATCATGTTCGCAAGAAGTTTAGTCACCAAATCATCTTATGTATTGACATCCTAATTATCTCGTCTGAGATAGTCAAAGAAACTTTTTAATTAAACAAAGAGTTAATTAAAAATTGTCAATATTCATTCTCACAAAACTAGCCAAAAATCAAAGATTTTTTTTTCTTCAGGTGGCGGCCCCATTAATTTTAAAGGGACCGGCCGTGTAAAAAGGGTGGCCCCCTTAATTAATTAAGGGGACCGCCCATTTGTGAAGCCAAACACACCCTCTCCTTTGCAAAGCCAATTACCAAACACCTATTTTTTTCTCCCCCTCTTCTCCCTGATACTGTGTGACGAACACACACACACACACACACACACACACTCTAAAGCCATAAAATCTAATTCCCAAACTTAAAATTCATCTAATTTCGTAAAGGGCAATCACCTACAACTCGATTAACAACACCTATTATATGATTTCCTATACTTATCTTTTTCAATTTCATCAAATTTTGTTCTTAATCAAAATTAGGTATTATTATATTTTTTGCATCTTTTGATTCTTAGATTAGAACTAGAAACTCCATAACTACGATGATTCCCGTAGTCATAAGAATTCAATATATTCATTAGAATCGAGTCACATATATTTTTTTTTGGTTTGAAAATTTTTATAAATATATATACATATTTTTCATTTTTTTTAAAAATTTTGAAACAAAGTTCATACATTGTTGATTCATGTCAAAAACACGATAAAACAACAATACATTCCCATCGAAACGTACATTCCTAAATGTATACTTTTCGAATCAATGGATAATGTGTTATAAAAATAAAATGGTGTTTAGTTCATTTCTTATGATCATTTTTTAGAGTTGAAATGATCATCACTACATTTTTATCACGTATATAAACACATAACAAACTAGTGCGAGTCATCAAAATATATAATTCATATATATTTTGACATGTTGGACAAGATTTGTACTCATAAGGGAGCGTTTGACTTATCACGAATTAATAAGAATTTTTGAGTCAAAATAAGTACTTTACTAGTGATTGCAAACAAACTCACATGAATTGACGAAATATACAATATAATGTATACTTTTGTCAATACTTAAAGTTGAGTTAAAAATAAATTAAGGAACATAAAAATTACTTCTTAGGTTTTTATTTTTTAGAGTCGAAGTAATTTTGGTTCCACATATAGTATTTTTCTTACATACTCTTTTTATTTTTGCATTTTTTTCTTTAACATTGTTGTTGACTTGTTTAGGTGACAAAAATGCCGAAAGCTACTACCACCGATATATCCCTCACTAAATCCTACATCCCAAAAGTATCTAAAATTCCTAGCATCTCCCCTACTATTGCCTAATTTTACAAACCTATTGAAAACCGCAACATTCACGAAGGTCGTGTTGTTGATCAAGCCTACCACAAATCCAACAATATCGAGCGTCCCTTTACTAACATTCGCTTTAATTGTCTATTTCAAATCAACGAACCGATTGTTCCGAGATTTATTCTAGACTTATATAGTCAAGTCACGGTACAAACCGATGACTATGGCTATCTTGTCATCTCTTTTATGATTCAACACGAATTCATAACTCTTACTCTCGCTCGATTCGGTCAAATCCTTAAAATTCCTTACAATGGTCAAGCCATTTTTACAAATGAGTGGGACCTTGCATCTCTTGAATATTCTCAAGAAACCGAGGGACCATATTGCACCGATCTTCCTACTCCCGAAGACATTCGTCGACTTCTTGAATTGGAACGTGTCGTGGTAGACCGTACCATTAGAAGTCAAACAGTCACTCTCAATCCAAATAAAATTCTCACCAAAGAACTAAGCCCCAACATGAAGCAATGGGAAGAACTCATTTGAGAGAATGTGTTCGGACTAGGAGGACATCAGGACCGTCTTCCTGCTTGTCTTGCTTACATGTTGTATTGTGTTGTTGCCGAAGAACAATACAATCTTTCTTATTTCTTTGTCAAACGAATCGAGTGTGCCAGAGCTACTCTAACCGCAAATCTTCCATATGGCATGTTTTTAACTCGTCTTTATTGATACGTCATGGAAACATACCCTCATCTTGACAATGACAATGTTGCATTGTACATAATTGTGTGAACGCGTCATGCGTCCAATAGCTCTAAGACAAACCCGCGGCCCAGAAGTGATCGTGAAAAGCCCGTCACTCCGTCTCTTAACTCTGCCTATCATATACATTGGATCTCGTCTCACCAAGAAGATGAATGATGTAGTTGATGTGCATCTCGTGCTAGTACCGGGGCGTGGGGGGGGGGGGGGGGGGGGGGGGGGGGGCCCCAGAACCTACCACCTATCTTAACTCTCTTCATCCACTACCAAAACTACCATATGCCTTCCTCTTCTAAGCAAACCGATGAAACTCGCTTTGCACGATAAACCACCTTGCTCAACCAAGCGCAACGAATGCATGAGGAGATGCACAGAGGGTTTAAGTCATTTGGAAAGGCATTAAAAGGAGTGTTTAGCAAGAAGAAGAAGTGAAGACATAGGAGAGAAATTAGATAGATAGCTAAATGTGGTTTAAGACAATTTTTAACTTGATAATGTGGAGCGAGTGAGAGAGAGCGTAAACAACTTGGGTGGTGATAATCTGATTTTTATTCGAAATACTTTGAGTTATTAATGTATCTTTAGATACTTATTTGCTATGATGATTTAAACATTTGGATGTTTTATTTTATCAACTACTTATCACTACTATGTGGTTTCAATGTCAATGAGGCGATCACAAGGTATTAGTTACAGAGTTATATGATTAAATTGCTCATAAAACTTAATGGCTTGGCTGCAAATACACCACCAAAACCAGAAATACTCCCTCACCAAAATTCTGAGCAAAAGTCATTTTTCTGTGTGAAAAATGAAACCATCATAGGTGCGACCCCCTAATTGGCATAGACGGGCGCCCCCTTATCTTAAGGGACCGACCCCTAATTAAGGGGACCCCCTGCAAATCACGGTAATCAGTATTTTTTCCGCTTTTTGACGCCATCTTTTTACTATCGCAGTTATGTTCTTTTGCCCAAATGGCTAGAACATAATTTGGAATAACTTAAACAAGTTCAAACTCATTCCATTTTCAAACCATTTCCTTCCCATAAATCTGCTCTAAATGATCATCTCTAATACACCATTTTCTTCATCATTCATCAACCATTGTCAACATCCATGACATCCACTAGAGCTTTCATTTCCAAAGCCTCCAAGAGACCAAAAATCAAGATCATTCCACCAAAATAATTGTTTATGGATTTAACCCAAGATGACACAAAAAATCTATCACCCAAACTTCAACTCTCATCACCTAGTGCTCCTAATGCACCCTCTAAAACACCATCAACCAAAGATATTTCTTTATCCTTAATTGACTACATACCCAAATCACCAACCTCATCAACATCACTTTCACCCAATGGTTACTTGAACCCACCAACATCTCCTCCTCCAAGAGTTTCTACAACCCTCACTCAGAAAAAGCAAAATGTGACATCACTCTCACCCTTCACCAATTACCCCACTTGATGCCAAATTGATACTCCATCACTTCACCACCTCTCTTTGGTCATCCCTTCTCTGAAAACCTTTTTTGAGGCACATGAGATTCATGTTGAGTATTTGCAATTTCACAATCGTACTCTCATATTTGGATTGAGAGATGAACTCCAATATATGTTTTCATGTATTGAACATATGCTCTCACAACCATCAACAACCATCATCCCACCACCTCCATCATCTTCCACAAACTAAACATACTCTATGTTTAGTTTCTCAAATAATTATCCATCCACCATTTTGCAAGCAAGTCCTATGAAGCTTTACTAGTTATAGTACTTTTTATAGTTTAAAATTTTCATGTATGTTAGCATGTTATTTATTTTGCTTATGTATGCATGACTGTGGCTCACACACTATTTTACTTTTAATGGATGATTATTGTTGGTTGCATTATTATTATGCCATATTTTTCTTTCTTGCTACATGTTAGAAATATTTGTATTATTCTAACTCGTTTTTGTAGACAAGAAACCATAGCTCAATTCCTTGGTGCCCTCGAACGAGGGGGAGCACACATCAAGGGGGAGCATTTATTCCGTCGATTTTACTAGCAATTCTCGACGATGCCTTTTTGATTCCACAAAAAGGGGGAGAAATGACATAAAACTCACTAAGTACTTGTTTAAAAATAATTTTACATTTAATGAGTTTAAATTTTGTAATCATCAAAAAAGGGGAGATTGTTGATTGAAATAATACCTAAAAACATTATTAATATTTTTCACATCCTTACGTTTTGACAATCACAAAATATAAAAACGTTCAATGTAAAATTAAACGTAAACAAGTAATTAGTAGTAAATTTTCATTTCGAAAATTATATCACTTAAAGATATGAATAAATAAATGCTTAATGCATTTTATGATCAAAGAAAATTTTTATTCAACCTCACACTTTTATAAAATGTTGTAAACATTTTTATAAACATTACAAAATATTTTCTACAATTAAAAGAAATGTTTTATTCAAAATAAACATTTTAAAATTCAAATTTTCGGACTTAAAACGGCTAGAAAGTTCCAAAAAATTCTCCCTACCCAAAAGGACAAACTGAGGAGCGCCCAGTCTAGGGCGGCCCCCTTAAATACACGGGCGGCCCCTTTATCTTTAAGGGGACCGCCCACCTATTTAAGGGGACCGCCCATAGGTAGACACTCCTCCAGGATGTCCTATAAATACTGGACTATTCCTCACTATTTTCTCACCTTTTGCACTCATTCTTTCTAATCAAAAACAGCCCACACATCTCACTAAAATCCTTTGATCATTTAATCATAAAGCTTTATTTCTAAGTGATCCAGGCTCAATTCCTCAAGTGCAAGAGAAGAATACTTCCATCATCAAGTGAAGAAGTATTACACCTTTGTGTGTTGTTGCAATCTTATTGCATCCATATCATAACTTGTAAATCATTTGTAAATCTTGTAAAGTTGTGTAGTAGATAGATCTTGGTAATTATTATAAGTATAGTTGAATCTTAGTGATTCATCCAAGTTGTAATAGTTAGGTGTGAAAGTAGAAGTAAAGTAGTGAAGTGGTGTGGTGAAAAATACTAAGGCGTGAAGAAGTTGTGTAGTTGTGAAGTTGTGTTGTGAAGTCGTGAAAGTAGTGAAGAAGTTGTGAAGTCGTGATAGATTGGTTTTAGCTAAGATTAGAACTCAACATCTAGCTTAGTATCAGAAATTGATATAAGCGAAAGTTGTGTACGGTTTTCTCCGCCATAAGGGAGTATGTTGACTTAGTGAAGAAAACTCTCGAGTTAGGTGCTCGAGGAGTGGAGTAGGGCAAAGAGGTGCTTCATAACCGAACCATTATAAATCCTTGTGTTGTGGTTTGATCTGTCTAACTCTTATATCTTATTTCTCTATTTGTTCTTACTTATTTATATTATTCATATTGTGCAAGTATTGAATTCACAAAAAGTCGAATCTAAGTTTTTATAAACAAACATAAACATTAAATTAAAAAGCGGTAAACTATTCAACCCCCCTTCTAGTTTTCCACAAATATCAAGAAAGATGGCTATATACACTTTTTATATCAAGAACAGTATGAGCATGTCGGTCTGAAGGTCACAAGTGCACAAGATGGAAAAGATCAAAGGATGATAAAGGAGATTGTATTTGGTTGATGATTTCTAAGGGCTCAAGATCACATTCATGTCATGTCAAAGATACAGGCCAAAGCCTAATGTCAATGATCACTACATCAATTTACAAGTTAAAGATTGAAGTTAAAGTCTACGAGCTCCAGACTAAAGTCAAGGCATAGTATGCTAGATTTAAGTTTTTGTAAATTAGAGTGACCTCCCTTTGGGGGAGATTGTTAGGAAAATGAAAAGTATCGGTCACTTCCAATATAGTTAGTCAAAGCACGTAGTTTAATCAAACGTAATGTTAGTAAGCCAACCGGACCAAAGGCATATGGAAAGCCCATGATAAAGCCTATGGCCAGCCTCAAGTAAGAGTATTTATACCCTCTCCACACATAGAGAGGGTGGTTGGTTGGTTCATTTCACATACTTAATCTAATCTTTCTTTCTTTGTTACTTTCTCTTACTAGAACCTTTCTCCCATATACTTTCTCTCTCTAGAATTTCTTCATTGTTATTTGGTGTTATTGATTACTAGCATTCTATATTGCCAAACACCCCTTTGAGATGATCAAGTTCTAAGTACCTTGTTTTGTATCTCCAGTACATCATCAAGATCATATTTCAGATTCTTGTACATCATATAGTAGTTATAGTTGTATCCATCCTTTTTGTAAACCAAGTGTAGTGATATTGGTGTGATTCTACCTTGTGAAGAATCCGGTATTTAGATTTGTACTGTTAAAGGGTGTAAGCAATGTTGTGATGCTTATCCGCCGGTTGAAAAGGAGATTGGTGACTAGTGTTTACTAACTCTCGAGTAGGTGACTCGGGGAGTGGAGTAGGGCAAGGAAGGTGTCCTTGTAGCAGAACCACTATAAACACTTGTGTCTTGGTTATATCTCTCTAACTATTTACTTAATTGCATTTTATATATAATTAGATTATCAATCAAACATCAATATCGTCAAACTTCACATAAGATTTTGGCAAAGCAAAATTTTAAATTGGTAAAACTATTCAACCCCCCGTCTAGTTTTCCACACAGTTAGTTGTTGTTTGTTCAGTAAGTTTTGTTTGTTTTTGATGTTGGTGTTTGTTTTCTTATGCATGCATTTGTAGTTGCACTATGTTGTGCCATATTTATAAAATCATAGTCTTTACAAGTTAGTAATTTGTATACAACCATTCGAAGAAAGATATTTAAGTTACTAAGACATGCCAAAGTCAACAAATACTCTTTGCAACATTCAGAACATAGCATAGAAACTATACAGACCCACCATCCTTGTAGAATACTTTGACCATATTTTTCTTTGTAATGTTAAGATAATGATGAGTTGATTACTTATAAGAAAATACGAAAACATTATGAAGTATCAAAGTCGCTCTTACAGTAATCGCCTTTGCAAACCTCTCATCTGTAAGCACTTTGTAATGAATAGTACCAGAGATTGTACCAGAACGGTCTTTGAGTGTTACTGTGAGATCGCCCAGCGCATTCGGAGTACAAGACTTGATAACTGCAACAACTTTATCAAGTTTCTCATTCTTGAAAAATTTCTTGACATCTCCAAAACAACCCGTCACTATCCCTCCATCAACATTGACATAGTCAAGCACGCTAAGCCACGACGCACGCGTAAAATCGTTATCCTCACCCACATCCTTAATAACTTTTCTAATATACTATTGTGTAGACATTACGAATTCCTCCCCACCTTCCTGAGTATTAGCTATTTTACGGAGCTTGGCTGTTTGAACAATACCAACAGGACCTGGTATTATCCTAATGGGCTTCACAACACAATTATCAACTTGATTGTTTTAAGATAAAAACAGGGTTTGGGTGGTGGTTATCTTAGGGATTATGTGAGGGTTGTTGTTAGGATGGACGACGGAGGTAAGTCAAAGATCAAAATCGTCTATATCAAGGGCTTGTTCACATTCATGATTTGGTGGTAAATTCAATTTTTAGTGGATGACTGCAATACTGCTTTACTTTGTTAATAGTTAACACTAGCATAAATAGGATGGTAAGTAAAATATTGTTTGACTTTTTGTCCAAAAATATTCCACTTGTACTGTTCTAAAAATGAAATAGGCTTATCTATGGAATTGGTCCCTAGAAGCGTTAATGGTTTTTCAACGATACACTATACAACCCTTTATATATTTAGTTCCTTCCGTTATCTGCCCATATTTTCTATAGCCATTAAGATAAATAGGGATAAACCTAAGACTACCTCACATGCCATTTTCATCTAAATAGTTACACTTTCACTTTGTTTCTAAAAACTTGTGAAAAAACTAACGATACCATAACAACTTCACATGGCTTATAATGAAACTGAATGTTCACCAAGTGAAGTATGTTTATCAGACTCTGACAATGAGTTGTTGATACCAACACCATGGTCTGATGAGTCCAACAATGAAAAAAGGGCAAAAAAGTGGAAAGAAGAATTCGAATGGAAAAGATCATTGTTTAAGATTGACCTTACGTTTGGCATTAATGCCTTTGATTTAGACAAAGGCACCGAGTCAATAAAAGACAATGTTAGCTAGGAACGTGTGGTGTGAATAAGAGTGGCCTATAAACAAACAACAATAGAAAGGAAAAGAAAATGTGATTGTAGACATGTCAAGTGAAGCAGTGGAACAGGGGATGGATGATCATGTGCCCGATGAGATGGATGGTGCTAAGTGTGAACAACTTCCAAACCTTGTTGTTAAGAAAGGTAACCTTGAATTTCTTGTTTGTAAACAGGTTACAAACCATGGTGGTGATGAACTAGTAGACAAAGAAAGACCACTAAAGAGGAAAAGGGTGTATGCTGAATAGATGGATGATGCATTTTACTTAATATGAAATGTCAATACTGAGAAAGCAAGAATGGTTCATTTTTGTGCTACTCTATTACTAAAGTTTTTGGATTAATTACCCTTGTAGTATTTCTTGTAAAATTTTGTTGTATGCACATGTGGTATGATTATAAGAGGAATCAAGTTAATGAAAGCAACTAGTTATGCAACTGTTTCCATAATTTTGTCCTCCAAGGTAAACACGTAGACACCAGAGTAGTGGTCAAACACGTTGTAAAAATTACAGGGTCTTTAGTTTAGACAAAACGGGTGAGCGGGTTTCAGTTCAGGGATGAACAGTGTAATTTATTTACAAAACAACTACAATACCAACAAGACATTATAGTAAAATGATTTATTCATTAACAACCAAAAGGGTAAATCATACATTCGTTAAAAACAGAAAGAAAGAAATGTTAACAAAAAATAATCCAGAAGCAAAAAAGACAACCCCTAAGCCGACCATCTCCTGTTTACAGAGATTTATAAAAGTCAACCACCTTGTAGACCTGAAGGCGCAATTGTAAAGCTACCTTCCTCATCTCTATCGCCTTAATCAGATCGTCCTTCTGAAGACCCTTGAGTTCTTCCCTCGTCTTATAGGCCAAAAAATTTGTCGGCAAACGTTCAAGCTCTTGTATAAACAAACGCATTTCATCTATAATTTCAACAAACTGTCTTGTTAAATTGGAAAGTTCAGTTGCTAGCTGAGCTTCCCTTTGCGTGTGCATGTCAAAGTAAACGAGTAATTGATCTCTGATGTATTGTTGTGTGGTGTATATTTTTATGATTCAAGTTTTAAATTTATATTTTGCCGACTTAACAAAAACAACACTTTAACGGGCAGTGTATCCGGTCGGTGGTAGATTCGTGGTAAGTAGGGTGTCGAACATTTGAAGCGAGGTTAAGTCTCTCAATTTATTTATATTTTGGTTATCTAATCTAAGTTAATTCTAATTTAAGTCAAACCTATTCTAATTCTATGTTAGTTCTAATCCTAATTCTAACAGGTAAAAGGGAGGTTTCAGCCTGAGAGACTAGCACGGGTTTGGTTGGTGACTATAATCAATTCAAGACACTTTAACCCACGCAAGCAAATTAACAGAAGATAAAAGAGCGGTCGAGCCTTATGATAGAAAACTGTATTAGCCATTATTAATCCGGTTAAAAGTTGGTTTGTTTATTCAGTACAATGATTACTTATCTTGAAGATGCATATCATTCTTAGACTTAGGTGGGACTTCATACAAATACCTAGACACATTAATTCTGTCACAATTAAAGCATCCACATAAAGCATCCTTATTACTTGATTATAATATATCTTAGGGATTAAAGCAATGGTGATCTTGTTAAACCCTAGTTCATAGAGACTTTACCCACTTACTGCTTAATGGCAATTTATACACTAGTAGTCCACTTGTCCAACTATCCAATGGAATCAGAACATTATTTGTTGAATTATCTAGATTCACCTACTAGTCAACATGTTCAATAAACCAAAGGCAATTTCCGTTAACTAGTTAAGCCAGAAGCGTATCCTTAGCATGATTTTAGAAGAACAATACTTGTGATCCTATGATTCTAGATGTATAAATTACTATTTGGAGAGCTATCCCGACATCTAGATTACTTGGTCCGTATCACTAGATCCAGTTGAATGATAGGTCGCATACAAAAGCACCTAAACAAGTATATTGTTAAACATAAACAAGCATGCAACGATAAATTAAGAAATCAAGATATAAACAAAACCAAACATTCAGATCTTCATAATAATGGATAATACCCGAAGGTATTAGCCTTCAAACATCATAATTAATACAAGAGTAATTGTTTTAGCCAAGTAAACTAACCAAGTTAACGAATGATACCAAAAACTGAACGATTACAAAAGTATAAGAAATTACACGTTGTCTTCTATGGATTGGAATGCGTTGCAAGACCTCTTCTGCTCTTTTTCTCCTCTGAAAATCGACTTTTGTGGTTTAGGTATCGAGAATATGATTTAGCACACCTAAAACTCATTTTTGAGTTTTGTATTTATAGGGTCTGGAGTTGGTGTCGATACGACGTATCCAAGGTATTAGATACGGCGTATTAGGGTTTTTTCGAGTAGGGACCACGTTTGATATCTTCCAGAATATTTTATTCCCATATAGCTTGAAAACGGCGTATTACCTTTCCTGGATACGGCGTATTGGACTTGTTTCCTTTGTGGTCTTTGGTGAGTGCAGGCACGGATACGCCGTATCTTCCTTGATGGATATGACGTATTGGTTGTCAGAATAGTAATCTTCAAAATATATTTGTTTAAGCTCCAGAATGCGCACATTTTGCTAATATTCACCAAGTACTCCATAATTACTGCAATTCTCAAATATAAATGATTAAGTAACAATTCTTTGCAATAATTATATAAAATGGGTTAATTACATGGGATAAATGATGCTATAAAATAGACGTTATTTGATGTCATCAAATATCCCCCCACTTGAATCTTACTTATACTCAAGTAGCCTTTAGAAGTTTATACAAACGTATCCCTAAGGATATTTTCCGTTAGAGCATTTATTTGATCTATTACAAGTACACAACTAAACACCTCACAAAATAGGAAGATGAAAATACTCAAATCACTCAACTAATCTATGTGGTAACATGTAACTAATTCACTCAATTGCTCGGTCGTGACGAGTATTCTATCATAAACTTGGAAAGGATACACATCTCCACCGCTAAAGCTAAGGAGTAACAAGTTTATAAAGGTAAATATGGGTTTATATGATAAGGCTTAAGGTTGATTACTCTAACTAATCTTTATCGATACCAATATTCCAGGAGGGCGACAAAGACCACACATACACACCTGCAACGACAGGATATACACATGTGACTGCTCACTCCCACCTCGAATAAGCTAAAGAGTAGGACTAGTAGAGTAATATAGGGAATGAATCTTCTAACTTTCACCAATAGTAATAAACCAACAAGGCAGCTGAGACATGCATACATGGCCGTAACGACGGAATAAACATGCACGCTCGATCACATCCTCATTGGAGTAAAACCCATGGTTAATGATTAGGAAAGGGAATTAAATTGTTGTTAAATAAAAATTACGAAACAAATAGATTAAGTCTAAAATACAAGTTGCTAAACACTTTTTTCTCGACCGTTACCATGATAAAGACACAACTATTTACAACGTCTTGATCATAGATCCAAAACAACAACCTAAGTTGGCGTTCTTGTAACGGTCAACTTCCCAATCATCCCATAATTTACATACTTTACATACTTTACAAGGCAAGTGGCGATATCTACCACTTTATACAATACTCTACATCGTCGATTTCTATCAACGAATAATCGATCCTTCATGTAATTCCTTTGCTAGTTGCGAAATGATTATCTTCAAACTTTCCTTTTCTATTTTGTTGCGATTTTTCTAGTTTTTTCGATTTTTTTTGCTAACACTATACTACGAAACTCGGTGTAATTTCACCATCTTCACGATCATAATAATTCCAGATAATTCCTTCGATAAATCCTTCATTCTTCGAACGTACCAATAATTGTGATGGTAGTAAAAATACATGAGTTTTGACTATAATATACATTCCCTCATTTACGATGTTTGCAAATTCTGTCCAATACCTCGTGTACCAAAATTGAACACATAGATTTCCAGTGAAATACAGAGCTTTTATAACTTTTTAAGATTTGCTCAACTAGCAAACTATAAAATAAAACTGTAATCTACCGGGTTAGGCTAAGGTTGCATGTTGCTGTAACGAAACAAAATTATGTTTGGTGTAGTTCTTAATCAGGATTGGCTCATACGGGTGTTTCTTAGGGGTATATTACTTTCTAAAAATAAGTGTAAACAAAGGATTTATACGGGGTTAACTAACCGGTTTTGTAGTTAGTTAATAAGCAAATGTAAAAGCATTTTAGGTGTACCTAATAATTTACCAATTTAATCAAGTTATCTCATCTGAATCATTGTACTCATCACTGCTAGGTCTCGTCAAAGTGATTATACCAAAGCCAAGTTCTTAAGTCTACAACATTCACCGACCCACTCATATTTTGTGGAATTTGGTTGGTAAAACTTTTGGAAAACGGATAGGTTTAAATCCTCAAATATCTAAACAAGGGTTATTGTTGTGCTGGGTTATGTAACAAGTAATTTCATCAAAAGTATGCTGAAAAATTTTTTTATTTTTAAATTTGAGCGATTAGATTTAAGGCATTGTTTGAATGTAAAAATTAGGCAATAGTACATTCGCTCAATTTCCAATCCCCCACTTGGAGTTATAAACAACAGTTCGTTGTATAGATAAAATATTAAATACAGTGGAATTTTAAAGAGATTGAATGAGAAACTCGCCCTGATATTTCCCTCGGTAGAAGATTTCTAGTTGGTTTATTGAGCACGATGGTGAGTCTGACAATACCCGTCTTAATGGTGATCAGTAAACCTATCTCTACACATCCAAGATACTTCTATCAATTTGCTATATATCTCCAACCTCAACATTAGTCGCGATATTTCGTTCAACTGGTCCTTTCGTGTAAAATATAAGAAAAAACATTGCATAAATCTTATCTGGTATTTCTACGGTTTATTTTAAACCTAAACTATAACAAACTAAATTATAAACAAAATAATAAAAAAAAAAAAAAAAAAAAAAAACAGTTAAAATAAAAACATGTCAAATTGTAATAACAAAATAAAAAATCGATGTCAGTCTGTGTGGCAATACGCTTATGTTAGTCTGTGCGAATGAATATGCTCGTATGTGCAAGAATAACAATAATGTTTTTTTTTAGTGCATGAAAAAGTAAAGACTGATAACGTCCAGGCATTCAAATCACGTCGTATGGTACTGGATCCGGGATACGCCATATTGATTTTGGGAAGACGACTCGATAAATATTATTTACAATCCGGGTTTTTGTCTCCCGGGAAGCACTTTTGTCTTAGAGCGAAGTCTTTAAGTAGACTGTATACCCGACAATGGCCGGAAACTCGAGGGAATTGCAACATAATGATCACATCATAACATCAAGATACAAAACAGAGAAATACTACATGCATAAACTTCCAAGTGCTATGAAGACCATCTCCTTGAACAAATCAGTGATGTACAAATCGCAACTTAACATCCACAATCTATTACAAATTCATTCAAGAATGCCCAACAGGGGACGCATAGTATCCAGAAACGTTTCCAAACATCCGGAAACTAAAATTTAAACAACTAAGGATTGGCATGTGACTTCATCACGAAAAGATTCCACACGAGACACTTCCTAAGTCTGCTATATTCTCCAACTACTCTTCCTTTTTACTTCACCTGTAAATTGATACTCGAAAAACGGTCAACAATAATGATTTGGTGAGCTCGTAGGTTTGACCTTAAACCCAAAAGTTTGTCGACTATATTTCAACAGGGACAATTAGTGCTATATGACTATGAATATACTGCAACATACCTTGCTCACCGCTATTCATTAAACATATGTCACTAATGCACCTAAAGGGCACCCTAGCTGGAGCACTAAAAAAAAAATTAGGGCAGGACCACACAAAAAACTTAGGTAGGCGCGTTTACCTTCCGTTCCAATAATCGACCAAATTACTAGAGTATGCGTACCCATCGGATTCCAATAATCTCACAAACATCTGGGTAGGCGTACCCGATCCGATCCAAAACAATCATTGCATCAAATAAGCATTCTCATAGCACGTCATAAGCACATATCCTTTCTGTTACCAAAAACCAAAACTATATTTCGCTACAGATCAATTCAAAATTATTTCAAATCACCATTTGGAGTATCCATTTTCACCATTACGGAAAAATACGGTTAAAAGTGGTGGCTACGAGAACTCACCTCAAGCATGTCTTTAGCAAACCCAAAAATCTCTATCCTTACAAGCGCATATGCAATGACGCCCGCAACACGACCCACGGTTCAGTTAATGTCCCAATCTTTATATCATCAACATTCTCTTAAAACAATCTTCACGTTTTGATGCAGTAGAGTTTAGAAGCGTTGTATAATTACCCTAAACAATTTAGTGGTTGTGATTAGTTGACGATTCCTTATCTCCATCAATCTTTATCAATCTCATTCCTCAGATAATACATACTTATACTAGTTTAGCAGTTAAAAATAGATAAGTAATATAATAAATATTTATAATTATTAATTATAAATATATCTCGACAAGTCCATTCGGTACACCTTAGTCACTTCAAAATAATCATTATACGGTTGAAAATGAAAAAGTTTTTTTACTCCATTAATAAATATTTAGAGAAGTTTCGAGGAGGAGAGAGGGAAAAATTATAGTTTTCATCTTTTAGTGAATCTTATTATAAATAAAATAAAATAAAATAATTAAATATTATTTTATTATTTAAAATCAAAAATCATGTTTTTAAGAAATTTTCTAAGTATAAACTTTTTACGAAAAGATAAAATTACAAATGACTCGTACGTTTTTTATTTATACAACGTTTTTAAGGTTTTTAAAACCTTATTTTTCAACATTTTTCAAAATTCGAGTCAGACTTTTCGACCAACAATCCCATATTCTCAATCTGTAACGATTACCAACACGTTTTTCCCAAAATATCGTTCAATATCACTTCGTAAATACATTTCCACTTTTAAAAGGCACACTTCAAAATTTCATAATACTTCATATCGTTTATTGGCCTTTATGGGTCCCACCATCATGTAGGTTCCATAGGGACATTTTTATGTCCCAAAAATATAATTTAAGTCCAAAATCCAAAGTATTTTTTACATATATAATATATATCTTATATGTTAGAAAGACAGTTAGCAAAAGAAAATAAATACGGTCCACAAATAAGCCCTCCTCTTTAAGCCGCGGCTTTTAAAAATAGACTTATTGGGCCAGTGAGGTTCCAATAAAATCCAAAATACGTTTCAATTAAGCTTGAAAACTAAGATAATAAGCGTACGATATCGCATTTGGTTACATAGCCATAAGCCTGAATAATTTATGCTCCACAACATAACGCCATAACAAAAAATAATCAAATCACTTTTCCTAGTCTGATTCTGGGAAGTGGTGGTAGTAGCAATACTGCCCAAAACTAAAGCCAAGAAATGGCTTTATAAAAATAAGCCCGAATAGCTATACATAGCTACTTATTAAAAATAAACATTCTAGCATCTTTTATTAGTCAACCATCCAAGCGGACAACAATCATCTATACTACAAAAAAGCTCTTTTTTCTTTTTCTCTTATATTTACACGAACCAAAACACCCACTTGTTATTCTTTTCCGTTTCCACTTTCAAATAAATTAATTTTTCACAACGATCTAACTTGCGTACAATAACATCTATCATCAAAACTAATACCCAAAAGGAAGAAATGAGATTTTTTAGTATTGAACAATTTACAAGAGAAAATCTTCAAATGTTAGATTTTTCGACACGAACCGATACTATCCTAACGTTGGTTTTAAATGGAAATACCAAAAACTCGTGATCAACCCTGGTAAATCAAACGGGTTCTCGATCAAAGCTTCGGATTTTTTTTTGGTGGTTTTTGGTTGGTTTTGTAGGGGCGGACTCGACCAAATCCACACCACACACTTGAGTGTGTGTTTTTTTTTTTGATAATTTGGAAAATAGAATTATGAGAAGAAATGAGGCATTCTAATTCCACCCCCACTTGAATTATACAACGTCCTCGTTGTATAGATAAAACATTCAATACAGGAATTTAAAAATAATTAGAATGAAAAACTCCTCTGATATTTGCTCGGTAGATTCTCCATGTTGAGTTTATTATCAAGATTGTGTGTTGAACAGCCGCATTGAAGTTTCAATACTCCAACACAAAGATCTCCATATTTGTAAATTCTCTACCAATATTCGTCGATATTTCTTTCATGATGTCCTGTATAAAATAGGAAAAACATGTGCATTCCTATTTTGGTACCTACGGTTAATTTAAACTAAACTAAACAAACTAAATACGGGCCAGTCTGGTGAATACGATGTATCATGTGCATGAATACGCTGTATTGCCATAACTGACAATAATGTTTTTAAAGTGCATAAAAAGAAAAGACTAATAACGTCCAAACAATCAATACGCCGTATGGTATGGAGAGAATACACCGTATAGATGTCTGGGAAGACAAACTCGATAAAATTAAATAACATTCTGGGTTGTCTCTCGGGAAGCACTTTTTTTTACAGCGAAGTCTTTAAGTTAGAATTTTCTTCAGCTTCTCCGTTTCATTACATCTCATGCACGCTAATGTGCCCGCGTGTGAGCCATTCTTCCATCTTCGCCTCTCGAAGGTAATCGGGTCCTAAATTCAACACTCCTTTGTAGAACCCCTTAAGCTTTTGGTATGGATGCGAGATTCCATTCATCTTATCATCTTCACTTACCTTTAGTAATGGTGGGATCTTGTTGCATTGCTCATTAGTGTGGTGTTTAAACCTCGGATGTGATCGCACCATCTGGTAAGTTACTTTATCATTACCATTATAAATGGTAATCATCCCTTCGAACCATCTTGTTTTAGTTCCAACTTCTCTTAAAAATGATTCGCCAAAAATAACATCGCTCATTCCTTCATCACGATAAGCATCTATATTTTCTAAAACTGCAAAATCCGTCACAACAGAAAAGGTTCCAACAAAAATAGGCACATTCATTAAAGCTCCTACAACATTATTCCCTTTGTACACTATCTTATCTTTCATTATAGAATTATGAAACTTTTTGGACATCACATTGACATACAAATAATTGATGAAGTTTGCAGTGTGTAAAATTCAAATCCTATATGCAAGAAAATCTTTAGTTCGTGAGTACAATGCTATATGGCTCTTCTATCATGTCACTATATAACTAGGATAATCATTAATTTCAGCATCAAGTTCATCATCCCTAGTTCTAAATTCCTCAATTACCTCACATTCCTCAATGGTGGGCATCAAATCATCACCTTGATTTCTCCTAAGCTCAAATGGTTCATTTAGATCATTTAATTCAATGTAATTCTCAAAGAAAGGGTCTAATGATCTATTTAACACCAAAGTCTCTCCTATTAGCCTAGCTTCTAAATCAAGTTCCAGTCTTTCTCTCAAACTTAGCATGTAGACCCTCTTAATTAAACTACTAGCGGGGTTAACACTTGTGAAAACAATCCTTTCTTCCCCGACCTTTAAAGTAATCTTTCTTTTGTAAACATCAATCTTAGCACGGGCGGTAGACAAAAATAGTCTTCCAAGGATCAAGGGCACTTTGATATCCTCGAGCATATCTAGAATTATAAAGTATACTGGGAAAACAAATTTACCAATTCCTACTAGTTTTCAACTATTCCTTTTTGGATATTTTACAGTCCTATCTGCTAATTCAACTGTCAACTTAGTGTGAGCTAATTCGCCTAAGCCTAAGTTAAGCTAGGTCGAGTGAGGCATAATACTAACGCTAGCTCCTAAGTCAACAAGGGCATTATCAAAGCAAACATTATTAATAAGGCAAGGTAAAGTGAAACTCCCTGGGTCTTTCTCCTTTCTGGGTATGGATTTATCGATATGTGAAGCTTCAGAGTAAGCTTCCGAGAATTGTGGTCCATATGATCCCTTTTTTTCTTCACAGTAGTAACCATTCAAATGACTTGGAAACGGAATTTATCGTTTGTCTTGTCTCGTACATCAGTGTACGGTTCTGTCCAGTGGATACGGCGTATTAGGAGGATCCAATACGGAGTATCGGGCATGAATCAACTTCAATAGTAGTTGAAATCGGCTTGACTTAATCTCTCGGGTTCACTTCAATAGAGCTAGGTAGACTTTCAAATCCTCTTTCCTGTAGTACATTGCTCATTTGCCCGATTTGAATTTCCAAAGTTTTAATAGATGCTCCTTGGTTTCGAATGGAAGCATCCGTCAAAGCTCGGATTTCCTTAATCAGATTGGAGTTTTCTTCATGTCTCTTTGTCGATTCACTCATAAACTTGCTCAGGGTATCTTCCATAGATTGCCTTCGTTCTTGGTACGAAGGATTTGTGTTGTTCCTTTGATAGAATCTTAGAGCTGCTGCTCTGTATCCCCCTCCTTGAAAAGGTCCACCAAATTACGTGTAGTAAGCTTCTTCTAGGGTTTTCCCTTCTTCTTTGAGTGGGAAATCATTGGTGTAATGGGGTCCTTTGCATTGTTCGTATCCAACTTGAGCAGCATAGACTTTTTCATTCACTTTCTTGATCTCTCTTCCTAGATTATTGAGTTGTGCTTGTATAGCTGCCAATCCGTCAGAAGTTTTAGTACTTCTTGACCTAGATGTTCAATTGTGCCATTTTTAAGAGTATTCAACCATTTCTTGGATGGCTACCTTTGCATCAGCAGCAGTCTTAGATGGTATTACACCTCTTGAATCAAGAATCTGTCGAGTAGGAATTCCCAATCCATTTTAGAACAAGATTACCTCCTGCATCTCCGTTAAATAGTGTTGAGGACACTTCATCAAGAGTTCTTTAAATCGCCCTCACGCTTGGTAAAGGTTTTCATCTGGTTCTTGCTGAAAGTTGTTGATTTCCTCCATCTTCTTTGCAGTTCGAGCAGGTGGACAATATTTGTTCAAAATTTTTGTTTTAAGACCATCCCAAGTTGTAATTGAACCAGTTGGTTCGTTTCTTAGCCAACGTCTTGCGGCTCCAGTTAAGGACATAGGGAATGCTCTAAGCATTACTTGGTCTATAGTAATATTTGGAATGTCGAATAGATCGACGATCTCAAGAACTTTCTCAATGTGTTAGTACGTAGTTCCTTGAGAAATTGGCCCTTTAGTTCAAAGTTATCCTTGTCTTCAATTTTGGGCCTAGCAACTCCCGATCCATAGTCGGCTCGAGTTTTGCTCATGTATTGCTCCATAGTTTCTGACATTTTTTCCACAACTTCTTCCTCAGAGTATTCTTGATCAGAAAATAAATTGAAATTAGGCGATCTCAATTCGTCAAGGCTTAGTGTCTTGAAGTGCTTCCTAGATGATCAAAATTCTAGTTTCGGATCCTTGAAAGGTGTGAATAGTTCGTTCATTAAACATCTTGTCATGCACTACCTGAAACAAGGGATAAACAATCAGTAGGATAGGCTCTTTTAGGATAGAAATTTTTTTAGCATGGAAATCAAATATGAAAACTAAGACTTTGTTTCTGTTCCAGATGATCGATACACCGTATCCAATGGAAGTGGATACGCTTTATTAATCAGTTGAATGAATACGTTGTATTGGATAGAAAGTTGGATACGCCGTATCCAATGGAAGTGGATACGCCGTATCGAGTTATCAACCAGAACAGTGTATTAGAAAAACAATTAAACTAACAAATATACAAAATATACAAAATATACAGAATATAAAAGAATATATACTAATCTAATTAACACTACTCCTAAGGGTTAGATCTAATGTTAAAAACCAAAATATAAAATAAAAATCAAGAATAATTTTCACTTCTCGGCAATGGCGCCAAAAACTTGATGTGTCGTTGTGTGGTGTATATTTTTATGATTCAAGTTTTATATTTATATTTTGCCGACTTAACAAAAAACAACACTTTAACGGGCAGTGTACCCGGTCGGTGGTAGATTCGTGGTAAGTAGGGTGTCGAACACTTGAAGCAAGGTTAAATCTCTCATTTTATTTATATTTTGGTAATCTAATCTAAGTTAATTCTAATCTAAGTCAAACCTATGCTAATCCTATGTTAGTTCTAATCCTAATTCTAACAGGTAAAAGGAGGTTTCAACCCGAGAGACTAGCACGGGTTTGGTTGGTGACTATAATCAATTCAAGACACTTTAACCCATGCAAGCAAATTAACAGAAGATAAAAAAGCGGTCGAGCCTTATGATAGAAAATGGTATTAGCCATCATTAATCCGATTAGAAGGTTGGTTTGTTTATTCAGTGCAATGATTACTTATCTCGAAGAGGCATATCATTCTTAGACTTAGGCGGGACTTCATCCTAAGACCTAGACACATTAATTCTGTCACAATTAATGTATCCGCATAAAGCATCCTTATTACTTGATTATAATCTATCTTAGGGATTAAAGCAATTGTGATCTTGTTAAACCCTAGCTCATAAAGACTTTACCCACTTACTGCTTAATAGCAATTTATACTCTAGTAGTCCATTTGTCCAACTATCATATGGAATCAAAACATTATTTGTTTAATTATCTAGATTCACCTACTAGTCAACATGTTTAATAAACCAAATGCAATATCTAATTAACTAGTTAAGCCTGAAGCGTATCCTAGACACATATTTAGAAAGATAATATTTATGATCTTATGATTCTAGATGTATAAATTACTATATGGAGAGCTATCTCGACATCTAGATTACTTGGTACGTATCACTAGATCCAATTGAATGATAGGTCGCATACAAAAGCACGTAAACAAGTATGAATTGATAAACATAAACAAGCGTGCAACGATAAATTAAGTAATCGAGATATAAACAAAACCAAACATTCAGATCTTCATAATAATGGCTAATACCCAAAGGTATTAGCCTTCAAACATCATAATTAATACAAGAGTAATTGTTTTAGCCAAGGTAAACTAACCGAGTTAACAAATGATACCAAAAACTAAACGATTACAAAAGTATAAGAAATTACACGTTTTCTACTATGGATTGGAATGCGTTGCAAGACCTCTTCTGCTCTTTTTTGCCTCCAAAAATTGACTTTTGTGGTTTAGGTATCGAGAATATGATTTAGGAAACTTAAAACTCATTTTTGAGTTTTGTATTTATAGAGTCTGGAAGTCAGTTCGATACGGCGTATCCAATGGGTTAGATACGACGTATTGGAGTTTTATAGAGTAGCGACCCTATTTGATATCTTCCAGAATATTATATTCATTCCATATTTCCAATACGGCATATTGGTCTTCTCTAGATACGGCGTATTGAATAAGTTTCCTTTGTGGTCTTTGGTGAGTGCAGGAACGGATACGCCGTATCTTCTTGTTGGATACGACGTATTGGTAGTTAGAATAGTAAATCTTCAAAATATCTTCATTTAAGCTCCAGAATGCGCACCTTTTGCTAATATTCACCAAGTACTCCATAATTACTGCAATTCTCAAATATAAACGATTAAGTAACAATTCTTTGCAATAATTATACAAAATGGGTTAAATACATGGGATAAATGATGCTATAAAATAGACGTTATTTGATGTCATCAAATACCCCCCACTTGAATCCTACTTGTCCTCATGTAGCCTTTAGAATTTAAATAATGTATCCCTAAGATATTATTTTCCGTAAAGCTTTTATTTGGATCTATTACAAGTACACAACCAAACACCTTACAAAATATGAAGATGAAAACATCAAATTCACTCAACTAATCTATGTGGTAACATGTAACAAATTCCTCAATTGCTCGGTCATGACAGTATTCTATCATAAGCTTTCAAGATACACATCCTTGGTATGTTTTTTAATTACACATACCTTTACCTTAAAAACAAGTTAAAAAATAACCAAAAACAGAATTAAAATGCCAAAATATGCTTGTTTGCTAATTGTGTTATAAGCAGGAACGATATCTAAGAGAAAAGGAAGAAAAAACGAAGCCAAAACGTCAAAACCGGACACGAATGAAATAGCATGGAAAGACAAAGTCAAGATAAAGCCCAAGTATGGAAAAAAGTCAACCCTAGTCAACCCCGACAAAAATCCATAGTCAAAAAGTGAAGAAAAATAAGTTTAGGGACCAAAACCTTGCCAAGACCCTAACTTATTTAAAGATGGAAATCTAGAAAATGCTAATAAGGGACTCATGCGACCATTTTCAAAAGTTATAACCCACAAGGGCCATTTCTGCCATCCCTCCAAAGTAGTACTCACAAGGACCATGGATGCAATAACAAGTATAACACTCAAGGGGTGTTTTTGCCAAGTCCCCAAAACTATAACCCACAAGGACGAAAACTGCAAAGACAAGTATATCCATGAGGGACTATTTGTGTCAAAACCACAAACCTACACCCCCGTTTTGAATCACTGTACATCTTCTCAACCCATTTCCCGCCAAACCCATAAACCCCACATCCTGTCTCTGTCAACCTCGCCACAACACTCCAAAACCATCACCATAACTAAACCCCACCCCCCACATGGATGTGCCAAGCTGGCAATCCAAAATCCCTCAATCAATCATGGCTTGTGATATTTATTGATGGGCACAAGAAAAATGAAGGGTTCAAATTGAAGTGTGTTTATATACTCTCACAACAAACACAAACAGCTATTTTGTGTCTACAAACTAGCACAACAAGTGAATACAAGAAAAAAAAAGTGGAAACCCTAGCTCGTTTTTCTATTTAAACTCTTGTAAGCCATTGAGGCAAAAAATAGTTAGTTTTAGTGTGTAGTTTTTTTTAGAGTTCAGTTTTAGTTTTCTATGTTTTAAACTAGCTTTTATGTACTTGTGATTTTTAATGAAAATTGAGGTTTAAGTTTCAAATTGTGTTTCCAAGTTCTTGTTTCTTTTAAGCTCTTATATAAGCAATTTATCATCCTGTTTTAAACTGTGATACAAAGAACTTAAGAAAAATTAAAAGAAAAAAAAACCAAAGGTTACTTTTGAATATCCAAGATGAATGAGCAAACAAGGAAGGCTCATTGGGTTTCTTAGTTTAGCTTATTTAAAAAGCTAGGGTAGGGAGTAGAGCTTATTTTAGGTGACTTTACTACCGTTTTGAGCAAGGATTAAGGTATTCCTTTTTAATTTTTCAGCTAATTTTCACTGTTTGCTATTAGCAATATTAAAAGTGCTTATCTCTCTTGCTTTTTACTTCCTTAGTTCTTATTATTGCATATGTAAATACTTTCTCAGAAATTTGAGCTTAAATTAGTTTGATATTTTAAAAATTCGATTTTTAAAATATTAAGGGGAGTATTGGGATAGAATAAAAACGGGTCAAAATGGGGTAGGCAATTGGTTGAAGGTCACATAGCCAACTTTGGCTAGCTTTGTCATACTTGTGTGAGTCTGTTTCTCAAAAAAAATTTAACGTAATTTTTGTTTCTCAAGTTTCTCTTATCAGCCTAGGTGTTCTTCCTAGTAAAAACCTTTTTCATAAGCTCCTTTGATTAAACTGCTTAGAGTCAGCTTCTTTCTCCTATTTTTAGATCAATTCATAGTATCAAAGTGGTTTTACTCCAAAGTGTCTTTTGTTTCTTTACTTTTAAACAAAATCCTTCAAGAAAATTTTTTAATTACAGTTTCACCTAAGTTTAAAAGCCATTTATTTAAGTCCAAAAATCAGCAGGTAATTACAAGTATAACTAAGAATACCTTGAAAATAGAGCTAATTTACAAGCTAGTATGATCCTGTTTTTTAATTGGTTTTTGATTTTGAGCTTATATGAGCCAGCTTAATTTTAAGTGTTTATATAAGCCTTCATTTTTTTGCTAAGTTACCCTGGTGCTAGACCACTAACTTGCAGCCCCTTTTTAGCTTAATTTAACTTAAAGACCTTAGGACCTTTTAGCTTATTTAGATTACCCCTAGGTCCAGCTATAAGCCCCAACAAGCTTAGACCTTAGGAAGCCCTTTTGATTGCTATATTTTTTAAGCACAAAGTAGACTTTACTGTTCATAAATAGCTTAGTATAAATAAGCTTAATTTGGTGGCCACTTATTTTGTGCTTTTTAATTGCTGTCTTTGTGTCCTTAGTTGCTTATTAAGTGTGTTAGTGGCCCTAGGTTGCTTATTGTTCATGTACATTGCTTATTATGAGCTAAAAGTCCATAGCAAAAAGCCACATTAAGCCCTTAAGCTTATTCAAGCTTTCTGTCTAGTTTAGTTTTTTTTAGCTTATTTAGTTGCTAGGTTTTAGTTCATACGTGCTTATTTAGGTTGGGATAGAAATCCCTTTCAGCTTATTTGTTCAAAAGTTAGCTTAGTAGTCTAAAAAGTCAAGAGAAAAAGCCTCATTTAAGCCTTAGCTCAATTTAAGCTGCTGTCCAAACAAAAAGCCCTTTTTCAGCTTATTTATAAGCATTCTCAAAAGTCCTAGTTATGAAAAATGATAAGCTCAAGGAGCTTATCAAGTTTGTGTAAAAAGTTTTGAAAAAAAAGGGGAGATAAGGGGAAACCCGGGTGAGCAAGACTCGAACCCGGGCCTCAACCCTCAATACACCCCTTTTATAACCAACATCCTTACCGCTGTGCCCTTGGGACTTCTACGTTAGAGTCCCAAGTGGTAATCTATTTAACCTTGTCTAGCCCCTTTAAGCTATAAGCTCTTTCGAGCTTATTTTTGGCTTATTTATAAGCCGAATTTCGGGCTTCTTATTTTTCTTGGGTAGGATTTAGGGTCTAGTATTTTAGGTAATTTTTTCAGAATTTTTAAAAATAGTTTAGTATTTTTTATAATTTAATTTAGTTAAAAGTTTTAAAAATTCATAAAAAATACAAAAATTATCAAAAAAATATTTTTCTTTTTTAGAAAATTTTCTTTAGTCATAATTTACGTAGGAAAAATAGAAAAACTTTCGTAGGGTTAATTTTTCAAACTTTTGATTTTTAAAGAACGGGTCTCGGGTACGGAACTTGACTTGACTCGTTTTTGGGTCAAACGACCTCCGTTTTCAGTCTAGTCTTTTTCATTCTTCATTATTAGTTCCCTAGAGTAGTTTAGAAGTAAAAATTTCTTTGTAGGGTTAATTTTGAAGATTTTAGGTTTTTGACCCCTTGTTCGGGATTCCTGCTCTCGTTTTTCAGCTTAATTTCATAATTTTTAGGTTTTTCTCAATCGTTTTTTTGTTATGAATTAATCTTAGCTTTCTACTCTCTCAAATCATTAATCTCATTCAAACTCTAATTTTCCGACTGTATCGATTCTCCAGTCCAGCCTCGTTGGGGATAAACGACCCGGGAACATTCTATACTACTTCCCGGTTTTTATTGATTGCTTAAGATATATATTTATATATAATTAGTATAATATAGTTTGAAAAACATAAACCAATTTTTGGCGCCGCTGCCGGGGAGGCTGTGATACCGATTATCGTTGCGTTTGCTAAGTTGTGTTTGAATCTGTGAATATTACCATATAAAAAAATAAAAATAAACCCCAAAAGTAACAAAAATATTTTATTTTCTTTTTAGTATAATTTATCATTTAAAGAAAAACTAATAAAAAAAATAAAACGCAAAAAATATAAAAAAAAACATTGTCTTTAATTAAAAATAAAATTTCACAAATTGGTAAAAATACAAATATAATATTTCCTCATTGGTAATTATCATAATAACATCCGGTGAACTTTTGGTTCCCACTCAACCAAAAGATATTAAAAACTTGCCTTTTGTGTCCACTTGCGAGTACGGTTCACCTTTTAAACGATAAACAAACAATAAAGGGTATAAGGCGGGATGTTCCCGAGTATCTACGACCCTAAAAGGAAAAAGGTTTTTAATAAGCTTCGCGCTTTCTAATCCCCGCTCCTTTGTGTTTTTTCTTTTCGAAGAGTTACCGAGAAGCTTGTCGATTATTAGGTTTAAGTTGTCTTTATCGTTGTCCGTTATTAAAATAAATTGTAAATTTACTTTTGATAAACCAAAAACCAAAAAAAAATTAGTGTAAATTTTTTCTTTCTTAGCGATGCACACTCGTCCCAAACTCTATCACATAATCAACAACACCATGAGCCCCACCATTTGTTGAACATATTTAAATCTCGAAGAACCATTGAAAATCCCTAGATCCACTAGCTCCGATGGCTGAAAATCGTACTAATGGCTCAGTTTAGCTTGAAGCACCCACGAGTTACGATGATGCCATCGTTTGTGCCCGAATCACCGCGGACAACTTTGAGCTTAGCCGGTCTGCTTAACCTCGTTCAAAACAAGCAATTCTTCGGACATGACAAAGAAGATCCTCATGCCCACATCCGATATTTCAACAAGATCACTTCTACGATGAAGTTCCCAAACGTCCCGAGTACGTCGGTAAAGCTTATGCTTTTCCCATTTTCCCTCGAGGGGCACCCGAATTGGCTTGAAAAAGAACCCCCTCGGATCCGATTCCAAACATGGAATGATCTATGTTCAAAATTCATCAACAAAATATTTCCCTCCTCAAAACAAACGAATCTTCAGAAAAATGAAATCACAAGAAATTTCAACAAAGATTTAATGAGACGTTTTAGAAGCATGGGACCGATTTTAATGATCTTCTCGGAGCATGTCCAACATCATGGATATTCATAATTGTATCAACTCGATACATTCCTATAGCCTTGAACTCTAACGATCAAGATTTGTTAAATTCCGCCCGCGGTGGCAACTTTTTGGACAACATGCCTCGTGATTGCCTAAGAATCATTGAAAGCAAATCCAAAGTTCGTAATTCACGCAACAAACCGGTTGTTGCCAAAGTGAGTTCGAGCACTTCCACCCCCAGAATCTCTTCCGAAGTTGCTGAGTTGAAAGATATGGTGAAAGCTTTACTCCTTGATAAGAAAAATCAATCTCCCGCTCCTACTCCTGTCAAAGCGGTTGAGGAAAGTTGTGTTACTTGCGGTGGTGCTCATTCCTACCAAACTTGTCCAGCCACTTCTGGCAATGTTTTATCGAGATAATATTAAGAAAAATCTCCTCAACAGCCGCACTAACCTTACAACCAAGGAAACACCGTTATACGAGCCCAATTTCAAATCAAATTCGACCTCCCAGTTTTCCTCCCGTTCAAAACAATCATGTGCAAAATCAAGGAAACAAACAGAATCGTTACAACCAAAACCAGGGGAATTTCAATCAAGCTCCAGCTTACCAACCCCCGGTTCGCAAGGTCAAGTTATCGACCTCAGGTTTTTTCAACCTCCTCTTAACAAGCTCCCGCCTATCAAGTATCCAGCCACCTCAGATACAAGGTGTATCAAAATAAGATTTCCAAGCGCTACTAAATGCTAATGATGCTGGGATTAGAACAGCAAACACAAGGCCAAAACATGCAACCCAATTGAAAAACTTGCGCTACTTCAAATCAAAGGCTTGAAAGTATGCTAGGTAAACTTTATCAAAATGATACGCCTCTACTCTGAACTCTCCACTAGTAACACCGTTACTAACTTCAGAAGGAGGATTTAAAGGGTAATTACCACTCGAAGTGGTGTAGCATTACAAGGGGACGCCACAATTCCATACTTCTTCATCACCTATAGTAGTATAACGTGAGACCGAGGGCACAAAGGACACGAGGCTTCCCTACATAATAACGGAAGCACCGAAGACGTCCAACCCTCAGGTTTCCCTGTTGTCCATCATAAATCTAATCTCTGACCCGTAAATGCTCTCAGTTAGTGCTTCAAGCCCTAACAAAAATGCATCATTCCATTTCCTGCAAGAAGAATGATAAAGACGTCGTGAAAAAGCTAACGACCAAATTGAGAAATTCTATGAAACTCTCTCGAGATTTGAGTTTTGAAATTAAGCTTTACGGATGCCTTAGCTTATGCAAAATTTGCTCGACCTAAAAAACTTTAATCGAAACAAAGAAAAGTTGAGTGAAATGGCTAGAACCCCATTGAATAAGAATTGCTCAGCGGTCATCCTAAACAAGTTACCAAAGAAACTTGGAGACCCTAGCCGATTTCTTATTCCATGTGAATTTTCTGGGATTAATACATGCAACGCCTTGTGCCAATCTTAGCTCCGCCCCCCCGCCCACCCCAAAAGCATTAATCTTATGCCATATTCCGTTTGAAAGATCACCTAACTTCCAAACTAACCCGACTTGCATGACCTTTGTATTACGGACTGTCAATCTCTGAACCAATCGGTATCCGCTGAAGACGTCATGAAACGGAGGGAAATTCCAATTTCCAGCAGATTTTGTGGTCGTTGATTTTGAGCCAGACCCCCGAGTACCTTTGATTCTTCGGAGTAGTTTTCTATAGACCATTCATGCATAATCGATGTATACAAAGTGAGAATAACCCCTCGTGAAGGCAGAGACCATTACATATCAACCTGGACCAGACTTCGAGATCCACGGCTAATTACAAATACATATGACCAAACCGAAATAACGTCATTGATATGGCTTGTGAATAATACTCTCAAGAATTCATGGCTCTCAATGTGATATCGAGTGGCAATTCCCACTCCTTACTATTGATCCAAACGCTCTACAAGCTTCTCCAACATTAACTCATTCGGGGACAGGATTTTCTCCTTTTCGAAGAACCGAACTCATTTCTTGCTTTAGAGGATGATCCAACTTCACCGGAAGTTGATCCAACATATTATGACCCTGAAGGGGACATTCTTCTCCTCGAAGCAATTCTCAATAGTGAACCACTACCACCTCTTCAAGGAAATTATTTTCCAGAAACTCGAAAAGATCTGAAAATTTGTGAAGCAAACAATGAAAAATCTTCAGTTAATGAGCCCCCTGAGGTTGAACTCAAGGACTTGCCACGCATTTGGAAATATGGCATTTTTTAGAATGTAACGACAAGATTGCCTGTCATAATTTGGCAAAAGAGATTAAAGAATGAGGAAAAGGCAGCTCAAATCGAGGTTCTAGAAGTCCCACAAGCGACCATCGCTTTGGAAACATTCTGATAATCAAGGGTATTGACCCATAGTTTTATGACCCACACAATTCTCATGGAAAGAGGACAACGAAACAGACGGTTCAGCATCAAAGGCGGGTAAATCCAAAAATCAAGACGTCATCAGAAAGAAGTTGAAAAACTTCTTGACGCCGGATTGATTTATCCGATCTCTAACAGTCCCTAGGTAAGCCCGGTGCACTGTGTACCAAAAAAGGGTGGCATGACCGTCGTGAAGAATTGATGAAAATGATCTTATACCAACCTAGTGTCCACAGGGTGGAGAGTGTGCATTGACTATAGAAAGTGAATGATGCTACCCTGAAAGGACCATTCCCACTTCCCATCATGACCAAATGCTCCGAAAGACTCGCGGAAACCAATTTATTTTTCCTCAGATGGCTTATTATGGGTTATTTTCCAGATCCCAAAGATCCAAAGGACCAAGAAAGACAACCTTTACTTGCCCATACAGAGAAAATTTGCCTACCGCCGCATGCTTTTGGGCTATGTAAGTGCACCCGTTCACGTTCCAGACGATGTAATGAATGCAATCTTCCATGACGTGTATCGCAAAACATGAAGTGTTTATAAATGACTTTTCAGTCTTCGGGGATTCTTTCTCTACATGCCTATCCTATTTGGACAAAATGTTAAAACGATGTGAAGACACCAATTTGGTCCTAAACTGGGAGAAAAGCTAATTGTCATGGTACAAAGGCATTGTTTCGTGGATACACAAAATCTCTAAATCAGGAATTAAGGTCGATCGAGCTAAGTTGACTGTTATACGCCAAGCTCCCTCAACCGACTACCGTAAAGGTGTCCCCCCCCCCAAATTTGTCTTGGGCATGCCGATTTTTTACCGAGCGATTCATACAAGACTTCTCAAAAATAGCCCGTCCAATGACCTCCACCTGCTTGAAAAATAGACTCCAATTATTCTTCTCAAAAGAGTGTATCGAATCCTTTAATTACACTTAAAAAAATTGACTGAGTGCTCCGAATTTTGATTTCTCCTCTGGGACTTGCCCTTCGAACTAATGTGTGATGCAAGCAATTGCAATTGGGGCAGTCCTAGGGCAACGAAAAAACAAGCATTTCCAACCAATTCACTATGCCAGCAAAACTATGACCGAAGCTCAAGCACACTACACTACGACCAAAAAAGAATTACTTGCCGTAGTGTATGCGTTTGAGAAATATTCGGTCATAACTTGTTTTGTACTAAAAGCATAGTGTATACCGACAATTCTGCAATATAAGTATAACTTTCGCTAAGAAAGATGCTAAGCCAAGGACATGCGGTGGATCCTTTTGCTCCAAGAATTTGATGTTATCATCCGAGACAAAAAAGGAGCAGAGAATCTGGCCGCCGATCATCTTTCCAGACTTGAGAACCCTCATCGAAAGAATCAACTCGAGAACAGAGAATAACTAAAACATTTCCTCCGAAACTCTTGGATCGGATGCTCGTTCGTGTTGATATACCTCATGGTTTGTAGATATCCGCAAACTACCATCCGGGGAATTTCATTGGTTAAGGGAAAGACCATCCCAACAGAAAAACACTATTTTAAAAAGATGTCAAACACTACTTCTGGGATGACCCCTTCTTGTTCAAAATATGTGCGGATCAAATGATCCGGCGGTGTGTGCACGGCAAAGAAGCTCTCGACATTCTCGAAGCTTGCCACAATGGACCCACCGGGGGACATCACGGTGCAAATCTCACCGCCAAAAAGGTCTTTGATGCCGGATTCTTTTGGCCTTCAATATACAAAGATGCACACGAGTTGGTTAAAAATTGTGACTCGTGCCAACGACAAGGAAAAATTTCACAAAAGGATGAAATGCCTCAAAATTCCATCCAAGTTTGTGAAATCTTTGACGTTTGGGGCATCGATTTCATGGGACCGTTCCCATCTTCTAGAGGCAACAAATACATACTTGTGGCTGTCGATTACCTGTCAAAATGGGTTGAAGCAAAGGCGCTCCCCACCAACGACGCCCGAGTAGTTTGCAAATTTCTTAAATCTCTCTTTGCCAGATTTGGTGCTCCTCGTGCCATCATCAGTGATCGTGGAACACATTTTTGCAATGACCAGTTTGCAAAGGTCATGCTTAAATATGGAGTCACTCATCGTCTCTCCACCGCGTATCACCCCCAGACAAGTGGGCAGGTTGAAGTATCGAATCGTGGTTTAAAAAGAATTCTTGAAAGGACAGTGGGCGAAAATCGTGCCTCTTGGTCGGACTGGGACAAACTGGATGACGCTCTCTGGGCCTTCCGTACAGCATACAAAACACCCATCGGGTGTACTCCGTACAAGCTTGTATATGGAAAGGCATGTCATCTGCCGATTGAGTTGGAGCACAAAGCTTACTGGGCCCTTAAACATGCAAACTTTGATCTCAAAACCGCGGGTGATCAACGCAAAGTTCAACTCAATGAATTAAGTGAACTGCGTGATCAAGCCTATGAAAATTCTTTGATCTACAAAGAGAAAACTAAGAGGATTCATGACGCAAAGATCAAAAACCGCGTTTTCAACGTCGGTGATCAAGTCCTCCTCTTTAACTCAAGATTGAAAATTTTCTCAGGCAAGTTGAAGTCCCGTTGGTCAGGACCATTTACCATTGTTCAAGTTTTTCCATATGGCACCGTTGAGTTATCCCAAAACTCCGGGCCAAACTTCAAAGTAAATGGTCATCGTCTCAAGCACTACTTTGGAGGTGATATCCCTGCTATGGATATCCCTGACCTCCAAACCTTCCGAAGGACAACTAAAGTTCAGGAATAATGGATCAAGCTTAAAGAACCCTAAACAAGCGCTTTCTGTGGGAGGTAACCCCATGCTTATCCTAGTTATAAGTAGTAGTAGTATGCTATCGTAGTAATAATAGTGTTTTAGTTGTTGTGAGGAGGCATGCCTCATTCCTATTTCTATGTATTGTGTTTTTGTGTGTATTGTCCAGGATGTCCCGGATTTTGAAAGCCTCACCTGCTCGGGTATTTGCCCTTCTATCCACAAAGCTTCACAACCTCAGCTTCATTGGGAATCGCCGATATCCTAAATCTTATCGACTAACCATTTTATCTTAAGCATAATTCATAAAGCGGCTGAGGATTTACGTAGAAACCCTCGTAAAACATTGAGGTAAATGTTCCATTCTTTCATGGGGGGGGGGGGACTTCGATTTGATTGTGCCTGCCAGCCGTTGTAATTCACGTATAATCCGTTTTTACCACCATAAATTACAAAAAAAAGAAAAAATTTAAAAACTTTCTAAAATAAAATAAGTGTTTTGTCACAATTTTGACTTTCCTGCTGGGTAGAATAAGAATAAATTTTGACTCGATCGAGCGTGTTGAGCTCTAGCTTGTTCCTTAACGTTTAGACTAAGCATTCGTAAATATTCGCGAAGAACGAAAAATGATAGTGTTAATTATGAAGTGGATGCTAAACAAGATTATTTGGAAATCTTAAGAGCTCATGTGTGTAATTTGTCGCTCTTTCTCCCATAAGATTCTAACCTGATTAATATACCTCTACTTTTTGTGAAATTAACTAAATCAAATAATGTTTATTGTAGTGAATATAGCAAAAACTTGTAGACATTAGTTTCAAAGTTTTATTATATACGTGAATTTTTTCAAAAAGACGTTTCCTAGTTAACTTTTAAAAAATAAAAAAAATAAAAAAAATAATAAAAAAATAAAAATGATGAAAAATGCAAAAATATAATAAATATAAACTGTGGGTTGATAAAAGTTTGCTGTATCTTTGCCGCTCACAACACCGATGTGCAGCCTTCTAAAGAAAGCCCATAGTAAGAATAAAAATCCGAGACTAATAAAAGTTTGCTGCATCTTGCCGGCTCACAACCGATGTTGCAGCCTTCTAAAAGGTCGAGGGTTTACAAACTGCGTAAAATATTAATATTAATGGAATAAAAAGAACTCTTTTTGTTAAAAATCAAATAATGCTTTTGAACTTTAGGCTATAAAAAAAAAAAATATTTTATAACTCGAGCATACGGAAAACCTGAGAGTTTTTGAAACCTAAGGTCCGTGAGTCCCGATACTAGTCTCTGTGGGGTGTCAAAAGCCTGGTCACTTAACTGCAAGGTTGGGATGTGCCGAGACGAAAGTCGCTACATGGGATGATCTCGCCTTCAAACTCATTATTCTCGGGTGGAACGTGAAAACATAAATGTTGCCAAAAAATTGATCCCAATGGTGAAATCAAATAGCACATACCACCTTAAGATAAAAATTATCGGGCGTGGAAAAGTTTACAAGTTGCAAATATGAGTAGTGTTAGCATCTTAACTCATAATTAACGGTGATTTCGTTTTAAGCTTGGTTTGGAATAAGTGAAAAGTCGGGAACGATGAATTTATCCTTTTTGGGGCATTCTCGGATCGAAATGCATCTTGTTCTATGATCCCTTAAAGTTATTAAATAACGAAAGTCAAAACGTTCTAGTTGATTAATATGAAAAATGAAAAATACAAAAAGATGTGTAGGAATAGGTGTATATAAAAAAATGGTAAAGACGGGGATTTTCAAAACTTATGAGTCTTTAACTTCCTCGATGAACACTTAGCTACTTTTCCAAGTTATTAGTCGAGGGTGATTGAGATTCTTAGTTTTCTAAATGCTTACTTCATAGCATTGCGTGAGGACACGGCAATACCTTAGTATGGGGGATTTTGGTATGTGTTTAATTACACACACCTTTTACCTTTAAAAACAAGTTAAAATAACTAAAAACGGACTTAAAATGCCAAATATATGCTTGTTTTGCTAATTGTGTTGTGCAGGAACGGATATCTAAGAAAAGGACAAAAAACGAAGCCAAAACGACAAAACCGGACACGGAATGGAAAAGCGTGGAAAAGACAAAGTCAAGACAAAGCCCAAGTGTCAAAAAGTCAACCAAAGTCAACCCCGACAAATCCAAAGTCAAAAAGTGAAGAAAAATAAGTTTAGGGGCCAAAATTGCCAAATCCCTAACTTATTTAAGAAAGAATATGAAGAAAATGCTTGTGAGGGGCTTAAACTGCCATTTCACCAAAGTATTAACCACAAGGGGTGTTTCTGCCAAGGCTCTAAACTTGTAACTCACAAGGACCATGGATGCAATAACAATTATAACACTTAAGGGGTGTTTCTGCCAATATCCAAAACTTTCATTAAATACAAGGACTGAAATTGCAAACAACACAATAACCTTGAGGGACCAATTGTGACAACACCCCAAACCCTCACCCCGTTTGTAACACTGTTTATCTTCATCAACATTTCCCGCCAAACCTCATAACTTCCAAACCTGTCACTCTCATACCTCGTTGACCCCCCATAACACTCCAAACCCTTCACAATCACAAACCCCACCCCCCACATGGGTATGCCAAGCTGGCAATCCAAAAACCCACAATTCAAATCAATGGCTGTGACGATTTTGAGTGGGCTCCAAGATAAATGAAGGGCAAGGATTGTTTTGTGTTTACACACTCACAACAAGCACATATGCTGTTTTGTCTCTACAAAGAAGCACAAGAAGAGAAGACCCAACCCTAGCTCGTTTTACTATTTAAGCTTTTGTAAGCCATTGTGGCAAAGGGAGAGTTTTTGAGTTAGTTTTTTTTAGTGTGTAATTTTCTTTGAGTTCAGTTTTTAAGTTTTTAACTTTTATGTACTTGTCTCTTTTAAGATTAATGAAAAGTCAGTTTCATGTTTTAATTTTTGTTCAAAATTCTTAAGATAAGTCTTTTAAAGCTCACTTAAACCACTTTATAATCTGTTTGAATTACTATACAAGAATTAAGAAAAGAAAAACCAAAAAGGAAAAGAAAAAAAGTTACTGTTTGATAGCTAAGGATGAATGAGCAAACTTGGATGGCTCATTGGTATGCTTAGTTTAGCTTATTTATAAGCTTGGGTAGGTTTTAGAGCTTATTTAGGTTCATTTTATCCTGTTTTGAGCAAGGATCAAGGTATACTTCTTTTTAAATTTTAGCTTATTTTTACTGTAGCATTGCTTATTGTGGCTTATTTTCAGCTTATTTATGTCTTTTTGTGCTTATATGTGTTTAGTTATGCTTATAAGTGCCTATTAGTTGATCTAGTTGCATTTACTTTCCATTTGCTTAAAACTGCTTAGTGTAGCTTATTCCTGTTGTTAGCTTATAAGCTTTTTAAAGTGCTTAATTGTTTTTGCTCTTCACTTTTTATTATCTAACCTTGCATGTTTAGTAGTTGTTTCTAAAATTTAGTGCTCAATTTAGTAATTAAAAGGGTTAAAATCAGTTTTTAAAAGTATAAAGGGGTGTTTGGGACAAGCCCAAAATGGGTCAAAACAGAAAGGTTATGGGTTGGTGTCACATGGTTAACTTTAGCTTAAGTCTTTAAGCTCTTTTTAGTCTGTTTTTCCAAAGTTTTAAGTTCAAAAAAGTGTTTTTCAAGTATTCATTTATTTTCTTAGGATCTGTTAGTTTAAAATAAAAAGCTTTATATGCTTTTTGATTAAGCTTAGAAAAAACTTAAGTGTGTTCTGTGCTATTAAGTGTGTCATTTGTGTGTGCTAAAACCAACTAGCCAAAGCCTTAGAGTCCTTAGTGTTTTTTTTACATTCTGTAAATATTTTTTAGAATTTTCACAAGTGAGACTACTTAAGATTTTTATTCTAAATTCTCAACAAAATGTTTTTTAGTCCTTTGAAATTTGTGCACAAGCTCACCTTAAGCCAGTTTAATCTGTCTCAACTTTATTTTTCATTTTGAGCTTATTTTAAGCTGTCAAAATAAGCCCTTTTTTTAGATTTATTTCCCCTGGTGCTAGACACCATTTTCAAGCTGCTAGACTCCTTTTTCAAGCCCACCTTTTTAGCTTATTTGTCCTTAAGCCCCTAGATCTTTTTAGCTTTTTAGATTACCCCTAGGTCCAACTATAAGCCCTAACAAGCTCAGACCTTAGGAAGCCCTTTTGATAGCTTATTTTTAAGCTTAAAGTAGGGACTTGACTATTTTTTTATAGTGTAGGAAATTGCTTATTTTCTTTTCTAGCTTATTAAGTGCTTATAGGTTGTTGAATTCAGTTTCTTACTTGCTTATTTGGATTGCTAGTGGCTTGTGATAGCTTATTGTGTCCTTTCCATTGCTTATTGTGTGCAAGAAAAAGCCAAATTTACCCTAGCAGTACTAACTCCAAAGTTAGTACTGCTGAGTGTTTAAGTAAACTTCTGGCTTATTGGGTTTCTTTCATTTGCTTATTTTGTTCCTAGAAGTTCTTATTGTTGGTGTGTTAAGTTGTGTGTGC
This sequence comes from Tanacetum coccineum, assembly GCA_026074375.1. Taxonomy (NCBI): domain Eukaryota; kingdom Viridiplantae; phylum Streptophyta; class Magnoliopsida; order Asterales; family Asteraceae; genus Tanacetum; species Tanacetum coccineum. The sequence goes on along the minus strand of BQNB010029267.1, from coordinate 3,062 downwards.
TTATTTTCCAATTTTCTTTGCTTATTTGTTCATAAAAGTCAAAAGCCTTAAGCTATTTTTGCCTTTAAGCTCAATTTAAGCTTACTGTCTGTTTTAAAAAGCCCTTTTTCAGCTTATTTTAGCTTTTCTCAAATAATTGCAGTTATGAAAAATGATAAGCTCAAGGAGCTTAACAAGTTTGTTTGAAAAGTTTTTGTAAAAAAAAGGGGAGATAAGGGGAAACCCGGGTGAGCAAGACTCGAACCCGGGCCTCAACCCTCAATACACCCCTTTTTATAACCAAGCTCTTACCGCTGTGCCCTTGGGACTTCTACGTTAGAGTCCCAAGTGGTTTAGTATTTAACCCCATTTTAGCCCGTTTGGCTATAAGCTCCTTCGAGCTTATTTTCGGCTTATTTATAAGCCGAATTTTGGGTTTCTTATTTTTCTTTGGATAGTTGTAGGATCTAGCATTTTAGGTAATTTTTTCAGAATTTTTAAAAATAGTTTAGTATTTTTTATAATTTAATTTCGTTAAAAATTCAAAAAAATACAAAAATTATCAAAAAAATATTTTTCTTTTTTAAATTTTTTTTCTTTAGTCATATATTACTTAGGAAAAATAGAAAAACTTTCGTAGGGTTAATTTTTCAAACTTTTGATTTTTAAAGAACGGGTCTCTGGTGCGGATTTTGTCTTGACTCGTTTTTGGGTCAAACGACCTCCGTTTTCAGTCTAGTCTTTTTCATACTTCATTATTAGTTCCCTAGAGTAGTTTAGAAGTAAAAATTTCTTTGTAGGATTAATTTTGAAGATTTTAGGTTTTTGACCCCTTGTTCGGGATTCCTGCTCTCGTTTTTCAGCTTAATTTCATAATTTTTAGGTTTTTCTAAATCGTTTTTGTTTGTTATTGTTTAACTTAGCTTTCTACTCTCTCAAATCATTAATCTCATTCAAACTCTAATTTTCTGACTGTATCGATTCTCCAGTCCAGCCTCGTTGGGGATAAACGACCCGGGAACATTCTATACTACTTCTCGGTATCATTGATTGTGTTTTTAGATTATACTTACTATATATTTTATATTTTATTATATATTATATATATTAAAAGGTGTGGTTTAAAAAGTATCAATCAATTTTTGGCGCCGTTGCCGGGGAGGTTGTGAAGTCGAATTTCGTTCAGTTTGTCAAGAAGTGTTTGAATTTGTGAATATTATCATATAAAAAAAACCAAAAAGTACAAAAATATTTTCATTTTCTTTTTAGTATAATTATCATTTAAAGTCTTTAATTACAAATAAAATTCACAAATTGGTAAAAATACCAAAATATAATATTCTCAATTGAGGTATTATCATAATAACTTCCGGTGAACTTGTTGGTTCCCAATTCGAACAAAAGATTTAAAAACTTGCCTTTTGTGTCACTTGCGAGGTACGGTTCACCTTTTAAAAGATAAACAAACTCTAAGAGGGGTATAAGGCGGGTTGTTCCTAGGAACTACGACCCTAAAGGAAAAAGGTTTTTAATAGCTTCGCGCTTTCCTATTCCTCCGCTCCTTTGTGCGTTTTTCTTTTCGAAGAGTTACCGAGAAGCTTGTCGATTATTAGGTTTAAGTTGTCTTTATCGTTGTCCGTTATTAAAATAAATTGTGAATTTACTTTTGATAAACCAAAAACAAAAAAAAATTAGTGTAAATTTTCCTTTTTAGTGCATGCGCACTCGTTCCCAGTCTCGTAATCTTCATAATCAACAACACCAGGCCCCACCACCTGTTGTTGAACCGTTTAATCTTGAAGAACCACTTGAAAATCCACCTCCTCCCTTAGCTCCAATGGATGATCAACGTACTATGGCTCAGTTGCTTGAAGCACCCACCGCGGGTTACGAGGATGCCATCGTTGTGCCCGAAATCACCGCGGACAACTTTGAGCTTAAGCACGGTCTGCTTAACCTCGTTCAAAACAAGCAATTCTTCGGACATGACAAAGAAGATCCTCATGCCCACATCCGTTATTTCAACAAGATCACTTCTACGATGAAGTTCCCGAACGTCCCGAGTACGTCGGTAAAGCTTATGCTTTTCCCATTTTCCCTCGAGGGGGCAGCCCGGATTTGGCTTGAAAAAGAACCCCCTCGATCGATTCAAACATGGGATGATCTTGTCTCAAAATTCATCAACAAATTTTTCCCTCCTTCTAAAACCACAAATCTTCGAAATGAAATCACGAGATTTCAACAAAGATTTGATGAGACGTTTTATGAAGCATGGGATAGATTTAACGATCTTCTTCGGGCATGTCCACATCATGGATTTTCAGAGTTGCATCAACTCGATACATTTTATAATGCCTTGAACTCTAACGATCAAGATTCGTTAAATTCCGCCGCGGGTGGCAACTTTTTGGACAAAATGCCTCGTGATTGCCTAAGAATCATTGAAAGCAAGTCCAAAGTTCGTAATTCACGTAACAAACCAGTTGTTGCCAAAGTGAGTTCGAGCACTTCCACCCTATTAAAATTACCCTATTAAAATCATATAAAAACCCCCTCAAACCTCTATTTTTTTCACACACTTCTTTATATACAACACAAAAAACACTATGAATCCCACCAATGATATGTCCGATTTTTACGACTATTACACTCAACTCGATATGGATCGGTATGCACAATATCATGAATATTTTAAACAATATGAAAGTTTGGAGGGTGATGAAGGCGAAAGTTCGGTTGGTAATTCGGAATAAAAAATATGAAAGTTTGTTATTGTTGAAAAAAGGAATAAAAAAGGTGGGGTCACTATAACAATAGAAATGTTGGTGTTAACCAGGGAGTCTGTTTTTGGTGTTTCGTGTATTTTGATGTTATGGGAAAAAGTGGTGATGTGGCACCACTTTTGCACGACGGCTCAACTGTACCCGGTAAGGGTGTGCACGGTTCGGTTTGGGTCGGTTTTTGGCTAAAACCGAAACCGAACCGAAATATTCGGTTTTTATAAAACCGAAACCGCTCGGTTTTTGGCGGTTCGGTTTTTTCGGTTTCTCGGTTTTTGCTGTTCGGTTTTTCGGTTTTTTCGG
>BQNB010029266.1:0-55895 GCA_026074375.1 Tanacetum coccineum | reverse complement strand
CCCCTTCTCTTTATTTTCTTCTTTTCTTCTTTCAAAACAAATTTAGGGATTTAACAAGTTTAGTCCCTAAACTTGTTTTTCTTTACTTTTGGCTTCGGGGTTGACTTGGGTTGACTTTTTGACACTTGGGCTTGGACTTTACTGTGTCTTTTCCACGCTTTTCCATTCCGTGTTCGGTTTTGTCGTTTTGGCTTCGTTTTTCGTCCTTTTCTTAGATATCCGTTCCTGCACAACATAATTAGCAAAACAAGCATATTTTTGGCATTTTAAGCCAGTTTTTGGTTATTTTAGCTTGTTTTTAAAGGTAAAAGGTATGTGTAATTAAACACATACCACAAATCTTGACAGGAAATCCACAATAGAAGGTTGTCAATTTCTTGGCAGGAGACTTATCTCATGGCAGTGCAAGAAACAAACAATTATGGCTACTTCTACTACAGAGGCAGAGTATGTTGCTGCTGCCAACTGCTGTGAGCAAGTATTGTGGGTTCAGAATCAACTGTTAGACTATGGGTTCAATTTCATGAACATAAAGATCTACATTGATAATGAAAGCACAATCTGCATTGTAAAGAATCCAGTGTTTCACACCAGGTGCTTAAGATTCACACTGATGATAATGTGGCTGATCTTTTAACCAAATCTTTTGATGTTAGCAGATTCAATTTCTTAATTGTTAACATTGGAATGATCAACCTATAGCTGCAATAGTTTAGGGGAGGCAAAATGGCAGGTTGATTTGTTATACAGTTTGGAAAATGATGTTAAGGTTCATTATGATCTTTAGGATGAGTATTGAGAGCTACATATGGTACTAAGTTAGTTACTGCTGCCTGTTTTGGTTAATACTGGTAGGCCAAAACTTAGTACTACCAGGCCAAAACTTAGTACTGACAGTACTAAGATTGAAAGTATGAAGCTGGAAGCCATGATGGAGGAAAGAAGGATCTTTAAGTGTTGGTTTCATTACCACACAACAAATGGTCATCAGTTCACCATGTCTAACAGACATCAAGAACTGGCTAGTCCAGAGCAAACGGCTTCTGGTAAAGACTTCTCAAATCCGTTAATGGCTGATAGTTTGCCAAAAACTATATGGTTCTCAACTCACCATGCTTTACAGTAAAGAGTTGGCTAGTCCAAAGCAAACGGCTCTTGGTAAAGACATCTCAAATCCGTTGATAGTTGATAGTTTACTCAAAACTATATGGTTATCAATGCACCATGTTATTGCAATGAAGCATTGGCTATTCCAGAGCAAACGGCTACTGGTAAAGAAATATCAAATCCGTTTATGGCTGGTAGTTTGCCAAAAACTACAAGGCCAACTTAGTTGGTGTTGCTGAGTTGCTGAGATGCTGTGATGATGACAAAGACTAGAAGCTAAAGAATTTCAAGTTTACAGAGTAACAAAAGAGTTCAAGTTCATCAAAGAGCAGATTAAAGAGTAGCAGTGTGTTTGGATACATCCTCCTAGTGTTCAAGAAGCTCAAACTGAAGAAACATGAAGGTTAACAAGTGAACATCATGTTTAGGGGAGGATTGTTGGGTTTCAGAAGTTTCTACAACTTAGTGCTGCTACTTATACAAGTTACTACTGCTAGTTCTACTTAGTGCTGCTGGTGAAGAATGCTAAAGATTCAAGAAAATAGACTAAGTAGTTAGTACTGTTAGTTATAAATAGTTAGTACTGCCAGTATATATGTTAGTACTGGTAGTAGAGTTAGTACTGTTAGTAGTAAGTTAGTACTGCTAGCATATATAGATAGTACTGCTTAAGTGATATGCATGAGATATATTAGGAATAGATATGCATGATCACTTAACGCGTTTTGTAAGCCCATTAGGGTTTCCTTGGTGTATAAAAGGAACCCTACGGCACTAGTTAGATATACAAGTTTCACAAATATTCATAGTTAGTAATCTGTAACCTAGCAGATTAATAGTAATCAAAGTTCTGTTTTATTCATTGTTCTTCTTAGCAGTATAAGTTAGTTTCCGCATAACTTATATTGTTCATAGTCATTGTTTCTCTTGTAGTTAGTTTGGATCTATCCAGATTAGCTATCATCCTTAACAGGCTAGAAAGATCTATTCAGACTGGGATCAACAAGTGGTATCAGAGCTTGTTGAGAAACTCTGAGTAAGAAGAATCAAAACAGATCTGTTATAAACCTTTACCTTTTAGATCTATTCAATGGCAGGAGAAGATGAATTTCATGATGATAACACACCACCACCACCACCACCAGTTACACCTACACAACAAGCCCTCACACTCTGTCAACTATTAAACTCCCTATTCCGAAGAATGGTGAGTATGACATATGGGCTATGAAAATGGAATATTACTTGGAGCATACAGATTATCCTACATGGGAAGTCATATAAAAGGGAAATGGTCCAGTACAAGTCTTAACAGATACAAATGGACAAATAAAGGTTTTGCCTCCTAAAACTGCTAAAGAGATTTTGGCTAGGGAAAGAGAAAGAAAAGCAAGAACCACCTTGCTTATGGCTATACCAGAAGACCATTTAGCAAAGTTTCACAAAATGACTGATGCTAAAGAAATGCGGGAAGCTATCAAATCCATATTTGGTGGAAATGATGAATCTAAGAAGATGCAGAAATACATTTTCAAGCAACAATTTGAAAGCTTTTCTGTATCCAACTCAGAAGGATTGCACAAAGGTTATAACAGGTTTCAGAGTCTTCTGAGTCAACTTGAGATTCATGGTGCAAGTGTCTCCAATGAAGATGCCAATCAAAAGTTTCTTAAATCTTTACCTACTTCCTGGTCCCAAGTATCCTTGATAATGAGGACCAAGCCAGGAGTAGATACTCTTAGCTTCGATGATCTCTATAACAATCTTAGAGTCTTTGAGTTTGATATTAAAGGCTCTACTGCATCATCTTCCAGCACACAGAATGTGGCATTTGTTTCTTCTGAAAGCACTAACAATACTAATGATGTTAGTATTGCTTATGGTGTTTCTACTTCTTCTGGCCATAACTTATAAAAAAAAGGATCTTCATCATACACTGATGAACTCAAGTACTCTTTCTTTGCTAATCAATCAAGTGGTCCACAATTATATCATGAAGATCTTGAACAGGTTGATGAGTTTGATTTAGAAGAGATGGATTTGAAATGGCAAGTGGCCATGATTTCCATGAGATTGAAGAAGTTTTACAAGAAGACAGGGAGAAGGCTGCAGTTTGATGCCAAGGAACCAGTTGGCTTTGACAAGACCAAGGTTGAATGCTTCAATTGTCATAACACATGGCACTTTGCTAGAGAGTGTAGATCAAAAGGAAATCAAGAAAGCAGAAGAAGAGATGCAGGGAACACTAGGTATAAAGCAAAAGACAATGGGAGGAGACCTGGAAAACAGGAGGAACCTAAATCCTTGGTAACTCTTGATGGAGAAGGTATTGATTGGACTGGTCATGCAGAGGATGAGCAAGAGAACTTTGCTTTGATGGCTTACAGCAATTCAGGCTCAGACACTGAGGTAACATCTTGTTCAAAAGAATGTGTGGAATCATATGCTAAACTTAAAAAATTATATGATACTCAAAGAGAACAACTTGGTGATGCTAGTATAGAAATTCAAGCCTATACTCAAGCTTTAAAAAAGGTAGAGGCTCAATTAGTTGCTCATCAGAAAAATCAACTTTGGTATGAGGAAAAGATTAGATTTATGAAAATTGATTTAGATGATAAAACTGATGTGCTCACATATCATAAGAAACTATTAGCAGAAGCTGTAAAAGAAAAAGAAGAATTAAAAACCAAACTTGAGAATTTTCAAAGTTCTTCTAAAGGCCTTAGTAAACTGCTAAATAGTCAGATGAGTACTAGGGACAAATCTGGGCTTGGGTATGGAAATCAAATACATGAAGGTGTCTTAAGTTATGAAAAAGAAGTTCTTGAAAGTGTATTTGATAGTAGGTCAAGTGATGTAGAAGATAGTCCTGTGAATGATAGATTTGCAAAAGTTGAAGGAATGCATGCAGTTCCCCCTCCAATGACAGGAAACTACATGCCTCCTAAATCTGATTTTGGAATAGATGAGTCAAATTTTACATATGGTCCAAAACAGTCTAAAACTAGTGAATCTGATGCTAAGACTAGTGATTTTGACTCTTGTGAAACCAATTCTAGTGTAGAAACACTTGAATCTGTGCCTGAACCAGTTGTAGTTGAACCCAAAGTTGTTAGTCAACCTAAAGTTTGGTCTGATGCTCCTATCATTGAGGAGTATGAGTCAGACAGTGATGATGAATATGTGATTGAACCTTCAAAAGAACAGGAAAAACCTAGTTTTGCTTTTGTTAATACTGTTAAGCATGTAAAAACTCCTAGGGAAACTGTTAAAGAACAAAACACATGTAGTCCAAGTCCTAAAGTTAACAAGAGAGACTGGAATGGTTTAATGTCCAAAAAGCTGGGTTTGGGATATGGTTTCACTAAAAAGGCATGTTTTGTATGTGGTAGCTTTAGCCATCTTATTAGAGATTGTGACTTTCATGAGAAAAGAATGGCTAAACAGGTTGAATTGAACAAAAAGAAGGGTAAGGGTACTGGTCAAGGGGAGAATAGACCAGTGTGGAACAATGTGCAAAGATTGAATCACCAAAACAAGTTTGTTCCAAAAGCAGTACTAACTAAAACTGGCATATTTCCAGTTAATACTGCTAGACAAAATCCTTCTAGTCAAGCAGCAGAAACTAGTACTGCTAGAAAAGTTAATACTGCTAGACCCATTGTGAATGAAATCAGACCAAGAAATACTTTTTATAAGTCTCATTCACCTATTAGAAGGCCATTTAATAAATCAACAGCACCAAAAGCAAATTTTACAAATCATAAAGTAAATACTGCTGGGGACAAAACAGTTAGTGCTGTTAGGGGCTATAGGGAAACTGCTGTTAAGGCCTCAGCAGGTTGTAATTGGAGACCCAAAAGACATTACTGGAACAAAGTCTCCAAATACAATAGTGGATCAAACTCTAGTAAAAATGTTAATTTTAAAGATCCACAAGGCAGACCCAAGTCAGCAATGGCTTGGGTCCCTAAGAGAAACTAATTTCTCTTATTTGATATGCAGGGTGATCTACAAGTTACTTTAAAAGATACAGAGATGTTTAACAATGGATGCTTAATCCCTAAAGCATGAATTAAGGGGTGGTTTAACAATCATTAACTTCTATTCATGGGTTATACATAAATATGGATCCTCATGAATTCTCACATATTTATCTAGTCTTTTCTAGTGTGCTTGTGATGAATAAAGGCATGTTGTTGTATAATAATTGAAGATAAAGTTAAAACTGTTAAAGCAAATGTTAATACTACTAAGTATAATTAGTACTGTTAGTTGTACTTAAAACTGCTAAAGTTAAAACTGTTAGTCAAAATTAATACTGCTAGTTAAGAAAATACGTTGGATTGTGTTTTTCTTGGTTTTAGACTAACATTTGCAGGATAAGCAAAATTGATTGTCTGTTATCAACTAAAGTATTGTTTGAGGGGAGGCTCATGATATCTGTTATGCACTCAAGTATGATTGGAAAGACTTGTTACATCAGACAAAAAGTGTCAAACACATAGTAAAATCAAAAGAGGTCGAGACACTAAGGTGCCTTAGTCTGGTGGTCCCCCTGACAAAGGTTGGTGATGAGGCTGTCCATAAGGAGTTAGGTGACAGAATGGAAAGGGCTACCACTACTACTTCTAGCTTAAAAGTAGAGCAGGACAGTGGTAACATAAACTAAGACCCAATCCATGGCAACACTTACTGAATTAAGTCCTTTGGGATTTGGTTCAGATAGTGGTCTCAGGTGCCAAGAAACCATATTGGGGATGTAGATGCTCAAACTAGGTTTGAGGCTGCATCTAAAAGTTTAATGATCCACCTCTCTCAAGAGTTAACACACTTGGATGTGGGAGAGGACAATATGAAACTAATGGAATTTATGGCACATTGTACAAACTTGTGTGAATAAAGTGAGCAAAAACAATAGAGAGAAATGGTGAGCTAAAAATAGAAAGAGAGATTATGATATTCAAATTGGTGATGGAAATGCTTGTTGGAACAACATTAGTTTTTATACTGCTAGGCATATACTTAATACTGCCAGTATTAAGTTAGTACTGTCAGGCAAATCCTTATACTGCTGGGTAAAGTTAATACGGCAGGCTTAAAGTTAATACTGCTAGGCTAAATTAGTACTGGTGGGTGACCGTTAGTACTGTATGGAGTATAACAAAAATTTTCATTAATTAAATAGCCGTTGAGATATTTCCGCCAACAACTTGCTTATAGGGGTCTATGATTTGGATAATTCGGGATATTTCTTTCTCTCTTATAAAGATTCAATCTTATTAAGTCGGTCAAATCAAAACCCTAAGTTCTCTCTATAAAATCTCAATCACCTTTACCAAACCCTTATATTCTCATCCACGACCACATCCCAGAAGTTTAATCTCTCTTTAAGCAATCACATGGCTAATTTGGAATTTTGCGATAAGCACAACATGATTGCCTACTTGCAGAAGTCTGAAGGAAGTGAAGGGTTTCATCAGATCATTGATTTTCTAAATGCTAGTCATATTCAGTATGCCCTCATAGAGAATCCTATAATATATGTTTCTTTTATCAAGCAATTTTGGAGCACAGCTACTGCTAGAACAAGTGCTAGATAAAACTAACTGCTACAATTGATGGACAAGAAAAGACTATTCCTGAAGCCTCTCTAAGAAGACATCTAAAGTTGGAGGATAATGGTGGTGTTACTACTCTACCCAATTCAGAGATCTTTGAGCAACTTGCTCTAATGGGGTATGCAACTGATTATGATAAACTTACATTTCAAAAGGGTAATTTTTCACCTCAGTGGAGATTTTTCATTCATACAATCCTCCACTGCTTGAGTCCTAAAAAGACTGCTTGGGAGCAGTTTAGTAGCAATATAGCTACTGCTATTATCTGCCTGGCAACAACTAGAACTTTTAACTTCTCAAAATTCATCTTTGATGCCATGGTAAAGAATTTGGACAACCCTCATAAGTTTTTAATGTATCCTAGATTTATCCAAATCTCTTTAAACAAGCAAAGGAGACTTCTTCAACCCCACACAAGAACCTATTCTACTCATGTCCTTACACAGAAAGTCTTTAGTAATATGAAGAGGGTTACAAAGGATTATTCTGGGGAAGACATTCCTTTATTTGCTTCCATGATCACTTCATCTGAAACATCACCTTCAAGAATCACATCTTCACCATCATTATTACCTCAACATACACCATTTACTGCCTCATCTACCTCACAACCTTCAAACATCCATACCACACCTGTTACTGAGGAAGCTGCTTCCATGCCCCATGAATCACCTCTCCAAAGTGTTCACTTACTTGGACGTGATGAGGGTAGTCTGTCACTTCATGAGTTGATGGTTCTGTGTACCAATTTGTCAAATAAAGTAACAAGCTTAGAGGCAGAGTTGGCACAAACCAAACAAACTTATGGTACTGCTCTTACAAAATTAATCAAAAAGGTTAAGAAGTTAGAGTAGATTGTGAAGACAAGCCAATCTAGAAGAAGAACAAGAGTGGTACTCTCTGATGAAGAAGAAGTTTCTGAGGATCTTTCCAAACAGGGGAGGATTTTAATTGAATAATTAGACTTGGATGCTAAAATTTCTTTGGTTCTTCCACATGATGCAGAGATTCAGGAGAAGATTAGTAGTGATACTGAGGTATTGCTAGAAAAGGAAGAGACTACTGAATTAGTAGAAGAACCTACTGAGCTTGTGGAAGATTAAGGAAGTGGTGAAAAAGGGGAACAAGAGGTTACTACTGCTGATACTACACTTAATACTGCTAGTGTACTAATTAGTACTTCTAGTGCAACTCCTGAGGTTAGTACTACTGCTGCAAATTTGGTATATATAAGAAGGAGTGCAGAGAAGAGGAAAGATAAAGGTAAAGCAATCATGATTGAAGATGAATCGGTTCAAAAGAAGTCCAAGAAGCAACTAGAACAAGAAAGGCTTAGTCATGAAGAAGCCATTAGATTACAAGAACAGATTAATGAGGAAGAAAGAAAAAGGATTGCAAGAGATGCTAAAATTGCTAAACAATTGCAAGAAGAATATGATAAAGCTAGAAAGAAAGAAGTTGTAGCTGAAGTTGATACTACTCATGTTATTGATTGGAATGATCCTTCTGTAATAAGGTATCATGCACTTTAAAATAGACCTATATCTGTAGCTGAAGTAAGGAAGAATATGTTTATGTACTTGAAGAATCAGGGAGGCTACAAGATGAAAGATTTCAAAGGAATGAGCTATGATGATATAAGACTAATATTTGAAAAAGTATGGGATCAAGTTCATTCATTTGTGCCTATGGATTCTGAAGAAGAAGTTCAAAGACTAAAAAGAGCAGGTCAAGATGTTGAAGCAAAACCTGCTAAAAGACAAAGAACTAAAGAAGTTTCAGAGTCAGTTCAAGAGCAAACAGATGAAGAACCAAAAACAGATGAATTGCCTCAAGAACAGCTGAATCAAATGGTAATTATAGTTCCAAATAAAGGAATAAATATTGAAGCTCTTCAAATCAAATACCCAATAATTGGATGGGAAGTTTACTCTGAAGACACTATGCAATTTTGGAAAATCATCAGAGTAGGCAATCACACAGAGGTATATCAGGTTTTTGAATACATGCTTAAGAATTTTGACAGGGATGATCTGATTAAATTATGGAGCTTAGTTCAAGAAAGATACAACTCATCAGGACTTACTGAAGATAAAGAGATAGAATTGTAGGTTGAACTAAAGATGTTATTTAAACCAAATGCATAAAATATTTTAGAACTTCAGAAATATATGCATGATCCTTTGAAATGGTGGTTATATGATATGTGTGCAGTTCATCATGTATCTACACAGAAAGGACAAGATATATTCATGCTGGTTGAAAAGGATTATCAACTGACAAAATGACTTGCAACTTTGATGCTATATAACAAGCTAAGATTAGATCAACAGTCAGAGATAGCATAGGAGCTTTTGATAAAGATCTACAATATGGCAAATAGACCAAGGAACTAAAGTGTTTGGAAGCATCCTCAGCAGAGTACATTAGAAGAAACTTAAGATTTAATAGCTGCAAAAGTTTAGGGGAGGCAAAATGGTAGTTTGATTTGTTGTACAGTTTGGAAAATGATGTTAAGGTTCATTATGATATTTAGGATGAGGATTGAGAAGTTAATACTGGTAGGCCAAAACTTAGTACTGCCAGGCCAAAACTTAGTACTGACAGTACTAAGATTGAAAGTATGAAGCTAGAAGCCATGGTAAAGGAAAGAAGGATCTTTAAGTGTTGGTTTCATTACCACACAACAAATGGTCATCAGTTCACCATGTCTAACAGACATCAAGAACTGGCTAGTCCAGAGTAAACGGCTTCTTGTAAAGACTTCTCAAATCCGTTAATGGCTGATAGTTTGCCAAAAACTATATGGTTCTCAACTCACCATGCTATATAGTAAAGAGTTGGCTAGTCCAAATCAAACGGCTCTTGGTAAAGACATCTCAAATCCGTTGATAGTTGATAGTTTACTCAAAAGTATATGGTTATCAATGCACCATGTTATTGCAATGAAGCATTGGCTATTCCAGAGCAAATGACTACTGGTAAAGAAATATCAAATCCGTTTATGGCTGGTAGTTTGCCAAAAACTACATGGATAACTTAGTTGGTATTGTAGTGTTGCTGAGTTGCTGAGATGTTGTAATGATGACAAAGACTAGAAGCTAAATAATTTCAAGTTTATAGAGTAACAAAAGAGTTCAAGTTCATCAAAGAACAAATTAAAGAGTAACAGTGTGTTTGGATACATTCTCCTAGTGTTCAAGAAGCTCAAACAAAAGAAACACGAAGGTTAACAAGTGAACATCATGTTTAGGGGAGGATTGTTGGGTTTCAGAAGTTTCTACAACTTAGTGCTGCTACTTATACAAGTTACTACTGCTAGTTCTACTTAGTGCTGCTAGTGAAGAATGCTAAAGATTCAAGAAAATAGACTAAGTAGTTAGTACTGCTAGTTATAGTTAGTTATTACTGCCAGTACATTGTTAGTACTGCCAGTTAGAGTTAGTACTGTTAGTAGTAAGTTAGTACTGCTAGCATATATAGATAGTACTGCTTAAGTGATATGTATGAGATATATTAGGAATAGATATGCATGATCACTTAACACAAGTTAGTACTGCTAGCATATATAGATAGTACTGCTTAAGTGATATGCATGAGATATATTAGGAATAGATATGCATGATCACTTAACGCGTTTTATAAGTCCATTAGGGTTTCCTTGGTGTATAAAAGGAACCCTACGGCACTAGTTAGATATACAAGTTTCACAAATATTCATAGTTAGTAATCTGTAACCTAGCAGATTAATAGTAATCAAAGTTCTGTTTTATTCATTGTTCTTCTTAGCAATATAAGTTAGTTTCCGCATAACTTATATTGTTCATAGTCATTGTTTCTCTTGTAGTTAGTTTGGATCTATCCAGATTAGCTACCACCCTTAACAGGCTAGAAAGATCTATTCAGACTGGGATCAACAATATATACGCACCCTCAAGAATGACTACACAATGATACTTGCCAACGATCATTTCTGTGTTCAAATAATCAGTCAGCGTTGAGAAGAGATTGAACTTGAGCAAGATGATTCATGATCTCCGTTACTAAATTTTGACATTGCTGACTGATCATTTGAACACAGAGTTGGTCACTGGAAATACACATTCTGAAGCTTGTTCCAAAACCAAGAGAATACGTGCACTTGAGATCAGAAACAAACAATTCATCATTGTCCATTACTACCAAGGTTCCTTCAGTATATAATCAAGTGTCGCACACATACACATAATCCAATTTTCCAAAATACGCTTAAACAGACAATGTTCAACTCATTTCCCGACATAGCATTTCACTGATACAACTATATACCTATTTTTCCAGCTTTGTAGATATTGTTACTGTCACACGCGCATAGTTATAACTCCGTCTTGCATTAGACGAGAACGCATGATAGTAACGAAATCCCTATCGCAATGACCGTTTTTAAATACGATTGGCCCATGTAACGTGCAACAATAGCCAACCTATAAAAGGGCATGTAAACATATAGGCTGGATTCTCATAAGCGGATCCTGTAAGATTAGTTGTTGCAATTGACTAAAAGAATTAAATACTTTTTTTATTTAACGGTCTTAGTTGATTGGAACAACCGATCATACACCATTCGAGTACAAAAGACAACCTGATCGCATAGCACAATAATATGAGATAAGAAAAAAGTATCAATTTTAGCGAATCATCATCGGGTCCAGCAATATCAAAAACAAAAAACATACAGAAAAAAAAGGATGTGCTTGCATACCTGAACCAAAAAATTTGCTCCGGGTTATGACCATGCGCATTTATGCCTATCCAAAACTGGATACGGCATATATACACACCCACAGGAATGACTACATATTGATACTCGCCAATGATCATTTATGTGTTAAAATAATAACGTTAAAAATAACTTGAGTTTGAGCAAGATGATTCATGATCTCCGTTGCTGAATTTCACCGTTGTCGATTGATAATTTGAACATGAAGCTGGTAATTGGAAATACAGATTCTAAAGCTGATTCCTAAAGCGAGAGAACATGTCGCATAATATAGTTTTTGAGAATACGCTCAAACAGTGGTTTACTCATTTCTCGAATCATTTATATTTTAGGTTTACCTATCTGTGCCCATGATCCTCCGAAATTACACGTTCAATTGTTTAAGAAAATGATAAGAATATAACAATTTTACTGAATTACTCGGATTAAACGTCGAAAGATCAGTGGGTTCAGATGCAAGCTTCTGGTTCTTAAAAAGTTGAAGGTCACCATGGCTGCACACCTAATGGTTGCCAAGCCAAGATACAGTTCTCCACGACTTCAATTCAAATTGCTAATATTCTTACGAGCCATATCAATACATATGTAGTTTTGCGCCTTTTTAGTTTAAGTTCCACAAAAAACCCTGAACAAAAATCGAATGTTGATTCACAAAGAACGATGGGAAACCGAAGAGTTTGCAGCGAAAAAATATGTTGCACCAAAATACTTGTCACGACATTTTCTTTGCTTTCACATCATTCTTAGGTGGAACACATTTAATCAATGGTCGGTGCCTTTTTTTGAGATTGAATTTCTCGTTACGTTCATTTAGCTTTTCGCATAACCAATCGGGTTACGTCCTACAATAGAAGAACTCATAACATAAAAAATATGGCTTATACTCATGTTGATAGTGAAATGCGTAAATATGTTAATGGCACATATATTTTTATTATAAGCTCTTATACTACAGGACGAGACACGACTATTTATGATATTAGTTACGAATGCATTGAGAATCTACTTATTTTCGCAAACACAAAAACCGACGACTAAGGAACATAATGAGACACGTCAACAAAAAAGAAGCATAAGAAACCTGCGTTTAAAGGTGACCGCACATGAAGAAACTTTGATCCCACATACTTTAAGGAACTTTTTGAAAACTGTGGCTGAGGTCTGCAAGCAACAAATACCATCACCAAACATGGTCCATGGCTGCAACCACAGAACACAGTGGTTACCTCACCAAAAGACAAACATGGGCAATGACATTTTAGCAACTGTGACACAAACACCTATCATCATCGCTGATGATATCACAAATCAAGACCTAGATGAGTTTCTAAAAAAGAACTATAGAGAGAAAGGATGGTTGACACTTGTAGAGAGAGAAAGAGAGAATAACATAGAAAAGGAGTTCTTACAAATGACCAACACCCACTCTATGGGATGAAGAGGGCTTATATACTTCCTAATATAGACGGCAAGCCCATGGAGAGTCCATAGGCTTGACTCGGTTAGCTTATACGTAACCAAATGATTGACTACGAGCTACAATATACTATTTTGGTAGTGACCGAGTCTTTTCTCGATTCCTAACAATCTCCCCCTAAAGGAGGTCACTCCAAATTACAAAAAACTTAAGCTTAGCATTCTATGAATGTCTTCGGTCTTGCTCGTAGTCTTGATTGTTTCATCTTTATCTTGAATTAATATGTAGTAAGCTTGATCTTGAGCGTGCTCCTACTTGCATAATAAACTTGTGATCTTAAACTTCTTAAGATCACCACTATTGCATCATCACTTTGATTTCATCATGAATCTTGTAATCTTGTAAACTTGGTGACTTCTGGACCGACATGCTCATACTTTTCTATTGTCTTGAAAGCTTAGTCGATCAAGTATGAGCATGTGGTTATAAACTTAACTTTCCTGCAATGAGGTATCTCCATCTCCATCTTTACATGTACCTGTAATAAAACAGCTAGCAATAAAGCTTGTGGACGAATATGGCTTTGTCATTCGCCCGGGTTTGGTTAGATTAACCTCTGGTTCTGTGAGGACTGACCTGTGATCAGGTAGATTCAAATTAAGAAGAATCACCTTGATAGGATTTTCATCATAAGCATCGGATCTTCTAATGTGTGAGCATCAGAATCACCTTACTTGCTTGTTCTTGATGCGTATTTTATTTTAAAATATATTTTATTCAAGTTTTAAATATATAAAACTCGATTCACCTGAAAAACGCACTAACAGGTAGAAAACCCAATCATGAGTGGTGTAGAGATGGTAAATCCAAGGTCATCCCAAAAGCTAAGTATCAATTAGTTTTAATTTGATTATGTCATGTTTTCAAAATAGTTTTAAGATTGATTTTGAGATTAACATTAAAGTAAATATGCGAAAAGTAAAGTAATAGAAGATATCAGGGAGAAAGGCGTGATAGCCTAGTCATTTCATTACTACCGTTATAGCTATGTTTTCCTGTGCAATGTTACACCATTGTTTCATTAGTGGTTTCTAAAGTCGACAGACCTGAATAGATATATTTAGTCTGCTCTATAATTCTTGTGATCCCAAATCCCCCGAAAGTCATGAAGGTAGGGCAACCAAGTCATAGTGATTAATCCCAACTATCCTAAGAACTAGTCTAATAACCTATACAAATTATTAACCCTCTTTGAAAAAGTTCATGTGCTTTTTAAGTATATTAAGTGATAGAGGCGGTAACCTAGTTAGTTCCTACACTAGGGATAGGGTGTTAGACCTACCCTGGTACCTTTCTAATCTCATTTTCAATTTGTAATCTAATAACATGATTAAAATGATCTAAACCACCCGCAATACTACCAAAACCCAGGGGTGCACGATAGTCAAAGGATATCCAATGAAACCATGATCTATCAGGAAACAAACATTATAACGATAGTAAATTCATGACTCGACCAGCAGTTGAAGTGCTTAGCCGTTCATAGGAACAACAAAGCAAGAATTAAGAACGGTAATCTTGGATTAAAAACTCATAATTCTTACAGATGCGGTTTATGAATGATTAAATACAAAAGTAAGATAAGTGTGATCTCCCTTGGACTTCTTGTGGAATTCTTTGAGCTTTAGAGGCCTAAATCACCCCTTGGATCTGTTGTAGAATGGTTGATATTGAATTGTCTAAATGAGTCATGTATTTATGGATTTTGAATACTTTACGGCGTAACCTTTTATGGGTTTACACCGTAAACTGCTGACGTATACTTTCCATCTTGTAGGCATAAAGGATGTTATGGCGTAATGAAATGTCCACGTTACGTCGTAATGCTGACTCGGATGACTCGGCCTTCCATAATAATAATGTTACGGCGTAAACCTTTAGTGTAGTTACGCCGTAATGTTGATGGGTGACATGTCTTGCCTTGAATCTGTTAGGGTGTAACACTATCGTAGGGGTTACGCCGTAAAGTCTCGTAAGAATCCGTATTTTCTTCATTTTTACGTCTATTTCCCGTGTTTCTTGTCATATACTTGCATTTTACCTGAAAACAACTAAATAATAGTAAATGTATCGAATTCAAGTATTTATAAGATAATTACAAGTATTTTTAGGGTAAAATTGACACTAAAAAGTATCAAATATTTGATGTTATCAAATATCCCCCTACTTGACTTTTGCTTGCCCTAAAGTAGACCTGTTAGAAGGGTTTATAAAAAGATTTCTCTAATTTAATTCAAAGAAATGAATCTAAAAAAGACTTGTGCTAGAAACATCAAAGCCGAACACCTCATGAAAAGGGGATCAAATTTCACTCAACTCTCAACTAGTCTAAGTGTTCATGTTTTGGGTGATCGCTTATCTGCACAGTCATAACATGTATTCTATCATAAGCTTGGGAAGTACACAAATCTACACCAGTTAGAGTTAGGGTCTAAACAATTCTTAAAGGCAACATGGGTAACATAACACATGTTTATGGGGTGATATAAAGGGTAAGGATAGACATGGGATACATATTTAATTGGTGTTAAGAAAAAAATACAAAAAAATAGTCTTATATAATCTAAGGTATCCATAACCGGCTACTGTCCATCCATAGTCCAAGTGTTCGAGTGCGAAAATTTGATCATATCATCATAATGAGTTAGCTAATAATGAGATCTTGCAGAGCAGGCTAACCCATTCTTCACTAGGTGGCTTATAGTTGTACCACCTTTTTACATAGTTGGTTTTGTAACACGTAACCAACATCATGAGTTATATCACTAGGTGGCTTATAGTTGCACCACCTCTTCTTTTTTTTCTTTTTTTACAATACTCCTGTATATATAATATATCGCATATCCCCCACTTGAGATAAACAATATCGAAAGTGATAATACCGGGGGTCTTCTATGATCAAAATAGTATGTCATCAACGAAAGTGCCAATCTTTAAACATTTCTTGAACCATGGACTTAGGTAGCCAGAAATTTCAACACAAGGATAAATATAGACTACAAGGTTAGCTAAGGAAAAATGGTGTAACGAAACATATAACAATGGGTGCAAACATAGATTGGCTCAACAAGGGTGATCTAGGGGTGTATTGCACTAATGATGAATGCAACAAAAGGGTTTTATCACAGGAGGTCGACAAGTCAGTGTAACAAGTCGATAAACATACACATAATGGCTATTTGGGTGAATTCCTAAATGTTGCCTTCTCGAACCATCTATTCCTGCTAATCAATTAGGTCTTGATATGATGTATAAACCAAGTTCTAAAGTCTACAATACTACCGCTACACTCAATATTTTGGTGGATTTTTTGTATTACGAGATGAAAACAGAACATCAGGCTTAAACCTCACCAAGTAATAATAAAGGGTAATGTGCATTCAGCAAAGATTAATTCTAGTTCAGTAAGAAACACATGTTAAATTTTTAAAATTGGCACCATTTTTCAAAGAAAACTAGAAAATCGAAGGCAAGAATAGGTTAAGTGATAATTCTACACCCATCCCCCCAATTATTTTGTATAATTTCCCTCTTGTACATTAAGGAAATAAACAAGAAAGAGTAGAATTAAAACAAGAAACTCCCTTGAGCTTTGCTTCTGATCATATGAAATGTAATAAACCGGCAGAGAAATTCAGAAAACCTCCTTCTTGAGCAAGCTCATTTTCCCCTGTGATCACTAAAATAAACTAACAGCATAAAATCATTCAAAGACAAATATACAAGAAATACAAATCTAACTTACTTTCGTAGGAATCACGGTTGCATTTAGCATATGCAACAAGCCTTTTAAACCACTTGGTGGCCCAAGTGGATGAGTGAAGTCTCGTGAGGGTTTCCAAAAAACATACCCACAAAGTTCATTTAGATATACACGGTTTAATAATGCTTTAAAACTTTATTTTAAGGTTTTTCAGAAAGAGGTTACGGTGTAACTTTGGTGGTTACGCCGTAATCTTGTGGTATTTAGAAAATATTAGATTAAAAGTTTACGGCGTAACCATAAAAGGTTTACGTCGTAATTGAATAGGTTACGGCGTAACTATGTATGTTACGCCATAACTGCTGCTAAATCAGCAAATCTACCTCAAAATTACGGGTCGAGTTGGTCTCAAAAATTGCCTCCTAGCTGTTGGAACCTGCAAAACAAAGTAAAATATGCAAACCAACTAATATGCCGGAAATGAAATTTATTAATAATAAGACGGGTTGTCTTCTGACAAGCACTTTTGTTTATTACTGAGTCTTTAAGTTAGACTCTTGCTTACTCTACGTTTCGTTGTGGGCGATACCTTTTTCCTTAAGCTCTTTTCTAATCATTGCCTTAAATCTTGCCCCGTTTACTCGTCCTAAGGGCAAGGCGTCATCATCATGCTTGGTTATACATATAAAACTTTGCCCCCATTTAAAAGAATACTTATTTACTTCAAAAGTTTTAACGTCCACAAAAGGTAGTTCATAGTCAGTTTTTTCATGTCCACTTTTCCATAGCTCATCTTCTTTGAATCCTTCGTCGTGCTAAGGATCGATAATTTTTCTATGGTACTGCTCGCATTTTTCCCAAAAATCATCCAGAACATACCCCTTTTTTCCAATTCTTAGAGTGTACTCATTTAACAGATGTTCAACCTCATTGTCAAACACTTGTTTGTACTTGTCAAATCTTTGTGAGTATGGATTCGAAATTTCTTTGGCATACTCTTCCTCAACATCAAAACTATCTAGAATCCATTCATTGAACACGATTTCCCGATCAGAGTCGTATATGTTGGTATGCCCTATTTTGACTTTTATCCATTCATTAAATGAGTAATAACAAGGGCGTGGCCTAAAGGGTTGTAACTTAGGAGATTCACTTATATTAGCTTTTTCTCCTAACTCCGAATACTCAAGTGAGAATGGTGTAGGGTTATTATTAGGTATGTTTTGATTAGAAGTACTCCCTGTATAAGTAAAATGGCACCTTGTGTCCCATTCGTCAAGCGGGATAGGTGTCAGATGGTTGGTTTTATATGGGTACTTGTCGGACACTGTTGTTGTTGACGGGGTCCTGTTATTATCAAACTCATAATTTTGAGCAACCCATTCATAATATCTTCGTTTACGAGTTGTATCATCAATTCTCTGAATACGGTAACGAACTTGAAGAAAGTCTGCAAATCCCATACAACTTCCTTTCACTGTATGCCTCTCATGATCACAAAAACATACCCATTGTCTAAGCATTACCTGTTTGTTTTTTCCAAAAACCTATAGCAGAAACTTGAGTTAGGGTCGCAAGTAGGCCACATTCCATAATCTTTACCACTTCTATCATCATAAAACACCTGAATAGGTTTACAAACATGGCATCTTTTTGTCAACCCCCTTTTATCCAGTAAAGGGTTAGTTTGTCTGGTAATTTCACTCTATGGATTAATAGTGTCATAATTTCTAGTATCCTGTTTAAATTGCAAACATGCAGGGGATTCGTATGAGAATGGATCGTGTCCTATTTCAAAGGGATTAAAGGATTCTTCCTCCTGAATAGTATTTTCCATGTAAACTTTTTCGATAGGAATGTTAGACGGGCGAGGGTTTCCATTTACATCAAATTTAATCCTATCTTTGCCAATCCCTAATAAAATTTCTTCTTGGAATACATCTATCTGGGCATGAATGGTTTTTAGGAATGATCTCCCTAAGATAATCATTTCTCTAAGATTTTTAGGCATATCAGTAACAACAAAATCACATGGGAATTCAAACTTATCAATCTTAACCAAGACATTATTCACAGTTCCTAACGTTTCTTGTTGCGTCATGTCATCCATTTTGACTGACATAGTGGTCTCCCCAAGATTAGCTAACTTCAGGTATTCATATATGCTCCTAGGCATGACATTATTACTAGCATCTATATTAGCCATAACATAATAGTTATAATTATCAATTGTGAAGGGAAGAAGGAAACTTCTTGGGTTTAGTTCCTCAAGTGATGGTTGGTATGGAAAATTACTTGTAAAGCTATCATTATTGATATTGTCTTCCATGGCCTCGAATGATTTTTTTGGATCAGTTTTTGAAGCACCTATCTGTTTATTTTTATGAACAGCCCTACATTCCTCTCTAATAGATTTTATAATAGCAATTAGTGCATCTTCCTCATTTTTCTCATTCTGCTTACTCATGTGCTTTTCCATCTCCGTTTTCAACCACTCATCAAGCTCTTCTTCAGAACTTAACTCTTCTTCAAAATACTAAGTATCAATAGCATGAGCGGGGTCAATTGCTTCATGTTCCCTTATAACTGATTCCTTATCAGTTATGTACACTGCTTCTTCATTAGGCTTCATATCCTCATAATTATAATTAAACTCAGTGTTTGGTTGGATAGGATTAAAGTAAGCATTACGATGAAATTATATGGTTGTGTTATTGTTAGATGTGCAATGGCCAGAATAGGTTGGATAGTAAAATCCAGAATTCCTACTGTATTGGCTTTTCATCCACTCCTCGTATCTTATATATTCGGCATGGTCATGTCATCAACCATCTTAACCATGCAAGGCGTCTGATTTTCTTGTGTAAGCCTAAAATATTGCTCAATGCTGAGATCGTCGATGTTGATCCCATTCATGATGTTATTTACAGAATTTAGAGGTTAGAGAAAGAGTTGAAATAATTATAAGAAATCAAATTAATACTAATTTTTAGCTCTCCGGCAGCGGCGCCAAAAACTTGATGCGTATTTTATTAAAATATATTTTATTCAAGTTTTAAATTTATAAAACTCGATTCACTTGACAAAAGCACTAACGGGCAGAGAACCCGATCGTGAGTAGTGTAGAGATGGTAAATCCGAAGTCGTCCCAAGAGCTAAGTGTCAATTAGTTTTAATTTGATTATGTCACGTTTTGAAAATAGTTTTAAGATTGATTTTGAGATTGACAAGAAAGTAAATATGCGAAAAGTAAAGTAATAGAAGATATCAGGGAGAAAGGCGTGCTAGCCTAGCCATTTCATTACTACCATTATAACTACGTTTTCTTGTGCAGTGTTACACCATGGTTTCATTAGTGGTTTATATAGTCGACAGACCTGAATAGATATATTTAGTCTGCCCTATAATTCCTATGATCCTGGGTCCCTCGAAAGTCATGAAGGTAGGACAACCAAGTCATAGTGATTAATCCTAACTATCCCAAAAACTAGTCTAATAACCTACACAAATTATTAACCTTCTTTGAAAAAGTTCCTGTGCTTTTTAAGTATATTAAGTGATAGAGACGGTAACTTGGTTAGTTCCTACACTAGGGATAGGGTGTTAGACCTACCCTAGTACCCTGCTAATCCCATGTTCAATTTGTAATCTAATAACAGGATTAACATGATCTAAACCACCCGCAATACTACCAAAACCCAGGGGTACACGATAGTCAAAGGATATCCAACAAAACCATGATCTAACAGGAAACCAACATTATAACGATAGTAAATTCATGACTAGGCCATCACTTGAAGTGCTTAGCCGCTCATAGCAACAACAAAGCAAGAATTAAGAACGGTAATCTTGGATTGAAAACTTATAATTCTTACAGATGCGGTTTATGAACGATTAAATACAAAAGTAAAATAAGTGTGATCTCCCTTGGACTTCTTGTGGAATTCTTCGAGCTCTGGAGGCCTTGATCACCACTTGGATCTGCTGTAGAATGGTTGATATCGAATTGTGTGAATGAGGCCTCTATTTATATATTTCAAATACTTTATGGCGTAACCTTTTATGGGTTTACGCCGTAAACTGCTGACACGTACTTTCCATCTTGTAGGCATAAAGGATGTTACGGTGTAATCAAATGTCTATGTTACGTCGTAATGCTGACTCGAATGACTCACCTTCCATAATAATAATGTTATGGCTTAAACCTTTAGTTTAGTAACGTCGTAATGTTGTTGGGGGACATGTCTTGCCTTGAATATGTTACGGCGTAACACTGTCGTAGGGGTTACGCCGTAAAGTCTTGTAAGAATCCGTGTTTTCTTCATTTTTACGTCCATTTCCTGTGTTTCTTGTCATATACTTGCATTTTACCTGAAGACAACTAAATACCAGTAAATATATCGAATTTAAGTATTTATAAGATAATTGTAATTATTTTTTGGGTAAAATTGACACTAAAAAGTATCAAATATTTGATGTTATCAGTTCTCTTTATCAGAACGTCTCAAAGAAGACAACACGATAAGAGTGAATCGGTTAGTTACTATCTTACTGATTAAGTCATCAATTCATAATCTGGATTGAATCGATATCTAGTGTCACAAGTTTGATCCATATAGGATCTCATAAGTCACCTATCGCAGAGCTTGTTTGATTTTGGCTCTAGAACGATTTCCATCGTCATTGTGAATACCTAAGCATCACTCTGATGTTCTGGTAAGATCACGAGGATAATGCGTAGGACTCTTGATATTTTACTTGTTTTCACAGTTTGTGAAGAACAAGTGAATGGTAGATAGTGTCCTAGTAAGATTTATGGATGATCTCTTTAATGGCTCTAGACTTGATAGTGCACTTTTGTTTTAGTAATCAGAGGCTGAAGCAGACTGCCACCTTTTCAATATCAACTAACTCGAAGTGAGAAAGTCGATAGAAATGTGTTTATCTCCGTGAGAAATGAAACAAGAGTCTTTTGAGGGACCTTGAGTGGCTACGGAGGGTTGTGCATTGCATCACAGGGTCCATGATGTCTATCTTCAATACCAGAAAACTGTTTAGTATTTTTGATAGCATATGTATTGACCCGGTTTCTGCCTAATATGGAGGGCTTCTTTCTTTACACCCTTTATCCTTACATTTCTTTTTCATTCTTCAACCCCTTCAATGCTTACCAAGACTTCATCACTAACACCTTGTTGGGTATATTCTAGTGTTAGCTCTGTCTTAGTCTGCATTATTCCCCATTCTCACCTTTACTCCTTTTGTATCATACCTAAGGACTTCTACACTATCTAATGGAATGTACCTGGGTAGATCCCTCCTGTTTTAGCTGGATTATGGAATAGATACCTAATCTTAACCACCTTATAACTCTATAAAATTAAATACATGATTGTCACACCTCGCAAATTTCCATTCGATAATTTAGCCGTTTCCGTTTGATAATTTAAATTTTTAAAGTTTCGTTTAACTTTTGCGTTTAACCGGGAAGTTGTTCCGTTATTATCTAAGAATTGTTACCGGGAGTGAACCGGGTTACCAAACGTTGTAGTATTTTGGCAATATCTACGTGTTAGCATTTTAAGGCAATATCTAAAATTTCATAATTTTCCGTGATACCGTTACTCGTTTTCGTTATTTGCGTGCTACGTGTTTTATTTGATCAATATGTGCAAGTTAGGAACCATGGAAATGAATTCTCCTCAAACCCACTAACTCTTGCATGGTGGAGACCACAATGGTTCCCTCCTTGGCTCTATCCTAACCGAATACACACACACATGCATGTATGGGATGCCATTTTGAATTTTGAATCAATAAGACACGCATATGCCATCATGTGACTAGTTTTTGTCCACCATAAGCCCCATTGGTAGATCTAATTGGTCCCCTCTTGGCCTCTTGTCCTCTAGCTGACGCATGCATCATCATACACACTCTTGGTGTGTGGAATTTTGTTCTTATATATCACATGTATATCTCATTCATTTCTTCATTATTCACACACACAAACTTTGAGTTTTCTCTCTTCCTTTTCCTCTCTTGTTCGAACCACCTCAAACACACACATAAACTTAAAATTTTATAATCTTGATCAAAAACTTTTGAAGATATTGTGTTCGTGGTTAATATTTATTGTATTCGGGTTAGTTATAAACAACGTTTGTGTTGTTTCTAGTCATCAATCATCCTTCTAAACCACTTCTTTTTGTAAGTCTCTTAATCTTTTTAAAACTTGTACTTTTTTGATCATCTTAATGCATACATACTAGTTGTACAACTTGTTTCGTAAAAATATAGATTTTGAAACTACGTAAACCTTAAAAGGTTTTATGTACTACTCGAAAATAATAAAAGAAAATATAAGGAAAGTATAGTTTTGTGATCGTGGTTATTTTCGTGTAATAAAAATGTTAGCTTATGAATTATATCGTTCGGCTTATTTAAATAAGCTTATGAGAAAGCTTATTTGTTTTTATTTGAGCTTAATGGGCTTATGTTTGGCTCGGCCCAAATAAGAAAATAAAGGAAAAGTGTTTGTTTAGCTTATTTTATTTCGGCTTATTTTTATTGGCTTATTTTTCTAGCTTATTTTGAAAGGACAAATAGTGAGCTTATTCGGCATAACAAATAAGCCCAAATATAGCTTATTAGGCTCTTGACAAGCTTTGAAACTATCCTTTTAAATATATATAAATATAAATAATTATAAATATATAATAAGGATAATTATCAAAAAATCTCAATGTAGAAAATTCGGAAGTATGATTCCCGGGTCGTTATTCCCAACGAGGAATGCAATGGAAAATCGTTTGTCGGTTTGACATTTAATGCTTGAATGGAACAAAGATTATGATTGGATTTCTAAATCTACGGGAAAATTAAGGCAATTTAAACTAAAAACAATTGAGGCAACACAAATTTAAACTAAAAACGCAAACCGGGAATCCTAAAAACGCGTCTAATTATCAACTAATTCAAATTTAAACCCTACACAAGAAATTTTTGCATGTAAACCAAAAAAATGACAAAAGAAAATTTTCTAAAAAAGATTTATATTTTTTTGACTTTTTTATAATTTTTTATGAATTAAAAACCTATTTAATCTATTTAAAATCCTAGAAAATAGCAAATTAATCCCTAAAAATTCCAAAAAATGATTTTCTACTTTAGAAAAGTCTAAAAAGTGATAAAAACTTAGAAAAATTATTTTTCACTACTTTTTATAATTAAAAACTAATTTCTAAATTAAAATTAAAAAGCTAAAAATGAAATTTAAAATCTAAAAATGATAAAAAAAATGTTTTTAAAGTTTGTAAAACTCAAAATATTAATTCTAAAACTAAAAACTATTTTTTTGTATTTTTCTGATTAATTTAACTATTTTTTAAAGACTTTTTAAATTTTTATACTACGAAAATTAATAAAAAATAGCAAATTACTTTAGAAAAATCTAAAAAATTCTACAAAAGTCCTAATACTTACACGGAAGGCAGGAAAAATGAAATGGACCACACAGCTTAACCAATAAGCACAAAAAAACTCAAAATAAGCTACGGCTTATATTAAGAATAAAGGCCAAAAATGTGGTTAACATATTAATAATGCAAAAGAAAACCGAAAAAGACCCAAGGGCGAGCGGTAGAGTGTGTGTGTGTAAAAGGGTTGAGGTCCAGGGTTCGAGCCTTGGCTCACCTTGGACTTCCACCTTCCTCTTTTTGCTTTTTAAAAAAAAAAACTTTTTATACAGCTTATAAATAAGCTGTAAAATCACAACTTTAATAAAGACACCTTTTTTATAAACAAAAAATAAGCCCTCAAATAAGCTGTTAAAGTTGACAAAGGGCTTTTTTACTTAAAGGCTAAAAATTCTAACTATTTGGCTATTTTCAAAACACACTAAGCTACTACAAAAATAAATAAGCTAAAACAGGTAAACTTCTATAACTAATGAGCAGATAAGACCAAAAATAAGCTAACAGGATAAGCTAAAAATGACAGAATTCTAAAAAGCTTTAAAACTTAAAAAAATTTAGACTAAAATGCAACTAAGCTCAAATAAGCTCTAAACTAAAGGAAATCAGTTAAAATAGGCTTAAACTAACCTAATAAGCAATACTAATCCTAAAATAAGCAAATGCAATAAGCAGATAAGCTTAAATAAGCAAATGAGCTTATTGGCCAAACTGTGATCAAAACAGCCTAAGAGTACACTTTTGGGCTTATTTTTAAGCCCCTTAGTGGAACCTTATGGCTTAAGGGCTTATATGCCCTTAAAGCTTGACTTAAAAGCTACAATAATCAGCAATCAAATAGGAGTTTGAAACAAAAGTAAGCCAAGAAAAGGACTTATGAAAAGGTTGTTTGCACTCAGCTCATGCTGATTTTTTTTTCTTTTTGACTTTGAACATGGCAATTTTTTTTAGCTTAAAAATAAGCTAACAAAAGGAACCTTATGACCATGCAACCTTCAAACATATAAAATATGGACCTCAAAAAGATTATATCAACATTCAAAAGTTATTTTGAAACAAAGGATAAGCAAGAAAATGGAAATGAAAAAGTTATTTTTCAATACTTGATAATTTTGACAAATTGTACCAAAAACAAAAACAACAATGCAGACCTAGTTAACTTGGTTTCTAACTTGTTTTAAAGCTTAAACAAACACAAAAACATCACAAATACACAAGTTTTAAAGATTTGATCACACAACTGATTAAATGAGCATATAAGCTCACAAATTTAAACCACAAGTGTTTCAAACTATGATTTTTAAATTTATCACTTAAAAACTTAGACAAACTGACTTTTATGACTACTAAGAGCACAAGGTAAGAATTGACCCACTTTCACAGTTAAACCAAACACCCTTTAAAAATCTGAAAATCAATTTTTAAAGCTGATTACAAGTGAATTAAGTTGAGTTTTTGCAAAACAGATATCAAACAACTAAAATTAAGCAATAAAAAGATTAAGAACATAGTGATGAGCAGTAAAATAAGCAAATAAGCAACTAGCAGTGTAAAAGCATATAAAGGCAGTTTTGATTTAAAAACTCAAACAAGGGCATATAAGCAACAATCAAAGACAAATAAGCATAAATAACATAAATAAGCATAAACAAGCAAATAAAAGCAGGCAATAAGCAACAATAAGTACTAAAACAGTAAATAAGCAAAAATCTAAAAGTGAACTTACAATTTCCCTTGCTCAAAACAGGGTAAATAAAGAGATCTGCAAGCTCTAACTTGTCAAAGACAAGTTAGTAAGAGTCCATAAGCCCATCCATTTTTGGCTTATCATCCAAAAATAAGTTGCGGTATTTTGAGGGTGGACTTTTTGTGAATTTTCTTAATAATTTATATATTTATGCAACTTTTAATGAAAACAGGTTATATAAGTGGTTTAGTAAAAGCTTATGAGAGCTTATAGTGAGCTTTTTAAAACATAAATTGAACTTAAAACTTGAAAACTGAATTTAAAACCAAACTTTAATTTCATTAAACCTTAAAAAACATTACAAATAAAAAAAGTACAATAAGCTAATTAAGACTAAATTAAGTTGAAAGATAAAAGCTAGATACCACAATGGGCTTACAATGTCCTATTTTATACTAAACGTCTAAGTCTTGCCTTCACTGTCTTGTATTTCTTTGCTGAGACAGAAACAAGGTGTGTTTGTTGTGTGAGGAGATTCCAGAGTCAATCTTAGCCTTCCAATTTGAGTAGAGCCCAAGGTCTTTGATCCAAGCCATTGATTTCCTTGTCGTTTCCCTTGACCAATGGTGTCATTGGGGATTGCCAAGGTGGCAATGACCCATGTGGAGTGTGGGGTTAAGGGAGGTGATGGTTTTGTTGTCTAGTTGCAGATGTTCAAGGAAGAAGACATGAAAATGGAAATTTGGGGGGAAAATGTGTTGCTCTGTTTTTATATCTGTTTTGGGTAATAGGGGTGAAATGTTTGGGAGATTGGCATATTTGGCCCCTCAAAATGTATGTTTCTATAACACCCATAGTTCTTGTAGTTTATATGGGTTTTGTGGGTTGGCAGTTTGAGCCCCTCAAGGTGTATTGAGTCATTGCAAGAATGGTCCTTGTTGATATAACAGTGTTAAGGGTTAAGGGACTTTGGGCTTTTTATATGGGTTTTGGCCCGAGTAAAATAAAAAGGGATATGGGCTTGTAGGTTAAAAGGGTTTAAATGGTTGGGCTTGGTTTATTAAAAAGGATTTTGGTGAGTGTAATATATAAGTGGGCTGACCCGAGCCCACTAGGAGGGAACGGGTGGGCCCACTTTTGACAATTTAAGTTTTTGGGTTTGGTTTTCGATGCTCTTTCCAATGCCGCTTTCTGGGGTTGATTTTGACTTTGAGTTTTTGTCATTTGGCTTTGACTTGGCTTTGATTTGACTTTTCTTTCACGCTCTTTTCATTCTTGTGCTCGGTTTTGTCATTTTGGCTTCAATTTTGTCCTTTTCTTAGATATCCGTTACCTGCACAATACAAATACAAAACATACAAATACAATGTATTTTTGGTACGTTTTTGGTCATTTTACTCCGTTTTTAAAGGTCAAAGGTATGTGTATTTAAACACATACCAAAATCCCCCATACTAAGATATTGTCGTGTCCTCACGTAATGCTATAAGTAAACACTTAAGAAAACTAAGAATCTCGATCCCCCTCGACTAATTACCTCGAAAAGTAGCTAAGTGTTCATCGAGGGGAATTAAAGAATCAATAGCTTCGAAAAGCCTCGTTTTTATCATTCTTAAAGATATACACTTACTACCACTAATATTTTTGTATTTTTTATCCTTTTTTTATTTTTAAGCAACTAACTAACATATTTGACTTTCGTTATTTTCATAACCGTTAGGGATCATAGAACAAGACGCATTTCAATCCTAAAATTCCCTAAAAAGGATAAATTCATCGTCCCTGACTTTTCACTCGCCCCAAACCAAGCTTAAAACGAAATCACCGTTTAATTATCGTTAAGATGCTAACACTACTCATAGTTGCAACTGTGAACCTTTATACTTCCCATAATTATTAGAGTTAAGGATGGGGGGGGGGGGGGGGGAGGGGGTTGGGGGGAGGGGGGGGGGGGGTGGGGGGGGGGTGGGGTGGGGGGGGGGGGGTGGGGGGGGGGGGGGTGGGGGGGGGGGGGGGGATATATATATATGGGCAGTGGGGGCCTTGTGGTGTTGGTGGTTTTCACTTTTGGTCCAAATTTTAAAAAAGGTTTGGTTTTGATCCAAAAACAATAGGGCGGTCCACTTTTAGTTCCAAATTCCTAAATTTGGACGATAATTTTTTGACAAAAGTGGAAAACGAAACTATGATGTCCCTTTTGGTCCATAAGTGTAACGAATCATACTTTTAGACTAAAAGTGGAACGAAACTATGTCTTTTGGACCAAAACCAAACCTTTTTTTAATTTTGGACCAAAAGTGAAAAACGCACCAAACCACAAGGACCAAAAATGTACTTAACTCTAATTATTATATCTTAGGTGAATGTGCTTATTTCGAATTTCAACCATAGATCAACGTTTTGCAAAATTTCTATGCATCACGTTCCACCCAAAAAGTAATGAGTTTGAAGGCGAGATCATCCCATGTAGCGACTTTCGTCTCGGCACATCCCAACCTTGCGGCTAAGTGACCAGGCTTTTGACACCCCACAAAGACTAGTATCGGGACTCACGGACCTTCGGTTTCAACACCCTTGGATTTCCCGTATATACATAAAATTACAACTTAAAATGTAATAGTCTTAGTTCAAAAGCATATTTAAATTTAAGAAAAAGAGATTTTCCCTATATTTATTAATTCACGTTTACTACACTTAATATAATTACACATCCATTAAACTAATGAAATCCTCGACCTTTTAGAAGGCTGCAACATCGGTTGTGAGCCGGCAAGATGTAGTAAACTTTTATTAGCCCACAGTTTATAATTATTACTCATTTTTTTTACCAAGATATAGAGAAAAATTCTTTTTAGAAAATTTTAGTATAATTTGAACTAAAATTATTGATTTCCTCCATACTTCAAAATTTGTTTATTTAAGTTTAGTTTTCGAAAAGAGCACGTATTATTAGTCTGGTTAGGAGCTTATGGGAGAAAAAGTCACAAATTACATACATGAGCTCTTAAGATTTCCAAATAATCCTTGTTTAGAATCTAACTCATAATTAACTCTATCATTTTTCGTTCTTCGCGAAGTTCCGCGAATGCTTAGTCTAAAAGTTAAGGAACAAGCTAGAGCTCAACACGCTCGATCGAGTCAAAATTTATTCTTATTCTACCCAGCATGAAAGTCAAAATTGTGACAAAACACTTATTTTATTTTTGAAAATTTTAAATTTTATTCATTTTTTTCGTATTTTTTTGTGGTAAAAACGGGATTACGCGAAAACAATGGCTGCAGGCACAATCAAATCGAAGATCCCCCCATATTAGAACTAAACATTATCCTCAATGTTTTAAGAAGGGTCTCTACGCAAATCCTAAGCCATTTATTAAGTATGCTTAAAGATAAACGTTAGTCGATAAGATTTGGATATTGGATTCCCAAAATAAAGCTGAGGATTTGAAGCTCGAGTGATCGAAGGACAAAAACCGTGAGCACGAGAGGCTTCAAAAATCCGGGACAATCCTGGACAATTATCACAAAAACACAAGTAAACAAGAATGGAAGAGGTACACCTCCTCACAACAAAAAACACTTATTCATTACAGCATAATATTACTACGGATAAGCATGGGTTGCCTCCCACGAAGCGCTTGTTTAGGGTCACTAAGCTTGACCCATTCCCCGAATTCATTGGTCCTTAGGGAAGGTTTGGAGATCCAAGACAACCATTTGTAGTACGTCCCCTCCAAAGTAGTGCTTAATTCTATGACCATTCACCTTGAAGTTTAGCCCGGAGGTTTGGGATAACTCGACGGTGCCATAAGGGTACACATGGGCAATGGTGAACGATCCGGACCAACGGGTCTTAAGCTTGCCCGAGAAAATCTTCAATCGAGAATTAAAGAGGAGGGCTTGATCACCGACGTTGAAAACGCAGTTTTTGATCTTGAAGTCATGGATCCTCTTTGTTTTCTCTTTATAGATCAAAGAGTTCGCATAGGCTTGATCACGAAGTTCATTTAATTCATTGAGTTGAACTTTTTGGTGATCGCCTGCGGTCAAAAGGTTAAAGTTTGCATGCTTCAAGGCCCAATAGGATTTGTGCTCGAGCTCGATCGGTAGATGACATGCCTTTCCGTACACGAGCTTGTAAGGAGTACACCCGATGGGTGTTTTGTAAGCTGTACGGAAGGCCCAAAGTGCGTCATCTAATTTATCCGACCAAGAGGCACGGTTTTCGCCTACGGTCCTTTCAAGAATTCATTTTAAACCACGGTTGGAAACTTCCACTTTCCTACTAGTTTGTGGGTGATACGCGGTAGCAAGACGGTGAGTGACACTGTACTTAAGCATGACCTTTGAGAAATAGTCATTGCAAAAGTGAAACCGCGATCACTAATGATAGCGCGGGGAGTTCCAAATAGAGCAAAGAGAGATTTTAAAATTTTGCAAACAACTCGGGAGTCGTTGGTGGGGAGCGCTTTCGCTTCGACCCATTTCGACAAGTAATCAACCGCCACGAGTATCTATTTGTTCCCTCGTGAAGACGGGAACGGCCCCATGAAATCGATGCCCCACACGTTAAAGATTTCGCAAACTTGGATGGAATTTTGAGGCATTTCATCACGTTGCGAAATTTTTCCTTGACGTTGACAAGTGTCACATCGGGTGACCAAGTCATGGGCATCACGGTAAATAGTGGGCCAATAAAATCCTGAGTCAAAAACCTTTTTGGCGGTGTAGTTAGCAC
The DNA here is from genome assembly GCA_026074375.1 of Tanacetum coccineum. NCBI lineage: Eukaryota > Viridiplantae > Streptophyta > Magnoliopsida > Asterales > Asteraceae > Tanacetum > Tanacetum coccineum. Next base: position 25,325 of record BQNB010029266.1, on the reverse strand, counting down.
CGTAATGTCCCCCGGTGGGTCCACTATGGCAAGCTATGAGGATATCAATAGCTTCTTGGCCCGCAACACACCGCCGAATCACTTGATCCGCACATATTTTGAACAAATAGGGGTCATCCCAAAAGTAGTGTTTAACATCCTTGAAAAACTTGTTCTTTTGTTGGGACGACATCCCTTTAACAATGAAATTCCCAGCGTGGTAATTTGCAAAATCAGCAAACCACGGGGAACTTGAGTCACAACGAAAAGTCACCATATTAAGTGTCTCGAGAGGAAACGTTTCATTTATCTCCTTTGGGTCGAGCACGTTTTCATAAGGATTTTCTAATCGGGAAAGATGATCGGCCGCGAGATTCTCGGCTCCTTTTGTGTCAATTACTTTGAATTTGAACTCTTGAAGGAGGAGAACCCAACGGAGCAATCTCGCCTTAGAATTTTGCTTAGCAAAGAGATATTTGAGGGCGGAGTGATCCGTATACACAATGCTTTTGTTCAAGATGAGGTAAGACTGGAATTTTTCGAAGGCATACACCATGGCTAACATTTCTTTCTCCGTCGTAGTGTAATACGATTCCTCCTCGGTCATTGTTTTACTAGCATAATGTATAGGCCTAAAGTGTTTTTCATGACGTTGCCCCAAGACCGCACCTATGGCAAAGTCGCTTGCATCGCACATAAGCTCAAAGGGTAAGTCCCAATCGGGGGCAATCAAGATTGGAGCTTTGGTAAGTTTTTTCTTTAACGTTTCAAAAGCTTGAATACATTCATCGGAGAAGATGAACGGAGTATTTTTCTTAAGAAGATGAGTCATCGGTCGGGAAATTTTGGAAAAATCCTTAATGAACCGTCGGTAGAAACCGGCATGACCGAGAAAACTCCGAACACCCTTGACGGTGGTGGGATGAGGTAACATAGCAATCACATCGACTTTGGCTTTATCGACCTCAATCCCTTTTTTGGAAATCTTATGGCCAAGGACAATACCTTCCTTAACCATAAAATGACTTTTTTCCTAATTTAGACAAAGATTGGTGTCTTCACACCTTTTGAGCATCTTGTCCACACGAGAGAGGCAATTTTTGAATGAATTCCCAAAGACCGAGAAGTCGTCCATAAAGACTTCCATCGTTTTCTCGATCATATCATGAAAGATAGCCACTATACACCTTTGAAACGTGCCCGGTGCATTGCATAAGCCGAAAGGCATGCGACGGTAGGCGAACGTTCCATAAGGACACGTGAATGTGGTCTTTTTTTGATCATAAGGGTCGATGGGAATTTGAAAGTAACCCGAGAAACCATCGAGAAAGCAATAGTATTCGTTTCCCGCTAATCTCTTGAGCATTTGATCCATAAACGGTAATGAAAAGTGGTCTTTATGGGTGGCTTCATTTATCTTTCGGTAGTCAATGCATACACGCCATCCCATAACCAATCAAGTAGGAATTAACTCGTTTTCATCATTTTCAACAACGGTAAAGCTACTTTTTTTCGGTACGCAATGTACGGGGCTCACCCAAGGACTATTCGAGATTGGATAAATTAATCCGGCGTCAAGATGTTTTTCAACCTCCTTTTTGATGACATCGTGGATTTTTGGATTCACCCGTCTTTGATGTTGGACCACCGGTTTGTAGTCCTCTTTCATAAAAATCTTATGAGTACAAAATTCCGGGTTAATACCCTTAATGTCAGAGAGTTTCCAAGCGATGACTCGCTTGTTTGACTTCAAAACCTTTATGAGAGCGACTTTTTCCTCGACACTCAAGTCTTTAGCAATTATGACGGGCAACTTGTCGTCACCCTCCAAAAATGCGTACTCAAGATGTGGAGGTAAGTCCTTGAGTTCGACCTCGGGAGGTTCATCAATTGAAAATTTATCATTTTTAGCTTCACAAACTTTAAGTTCTTTTTGAATTTCAGGCAAATAATTTCCTTTAGTGGGAGGGGGTAATCATGGATCATCATTTAGAAATGCTTCAAGAAGAAGAATGTCCCCCTCCGAGTCGTAATAAGAGTGATCAACTTTCGATGAAGTTGGATCATCTTTAAGAGCGAGGAAACCGTCGAATTCCTCGAGAAGAAAATCACTATCCCCGAAGGGAGTGAGGGTCGGAAAAGAGGTAGAAAAGATCGGGTCATAATAAGGAGTGGGATTGCCACTCGCGATCACATCGGAGAAACCGAGAACTTCTTGAGAATAATCCTCACAAGCCATATCAATAACGTCGATTCGGTTTGCCGTCATATCATCATAATTAGAGGAGTATCTCGAAGTTTGATCAAGATTGAATGTTACGGCTTCTTTTCCAACACGAAGAGTTAATTCTCCTTCGTAAACATCAATCAAGGCACGTCCGGTCTTTAAGAAGGATCTCCTAAGAATTAAGGGAACTCGGGGATCAGCATCAAAGTCTACGACTACAAAGTCGGCCGGGAATTAGAACTTTCCTACTTTTACGTAGACATCTTTGGCGATACCGATCGGTTGGGAGATCGAACGGTCCGCAAGTTCAAGAGTCATACAAGTAGGAGTAAGTTCCGGAAGAGAAAGCTTTTTCCACACGGATAATGGCATGAGATTAATGCTAGCGCCAAGATCGACCAAGGCTAAGCACTCATCCATTCCAAGAAAATCACACGGTATGAGAAGCTTTCCGGGGTCTCTAAGTTTTTTGGGTAACTTTTTGAGGAGAACCGCCGAGCAATGCTCATTCAACGGAGTTGTTGCCAATTCAAACAATTTCTCTTTGTTACTAATTAAACTCTTAAGTGTCGAAGTAAATTTAGGCATGAGAATTAAAGCATCCGCGAGACTAATGTTGAAATGCAAATCTTAAAAGATTTGGTAAAATTTCTCAATTTGATTGTTAGCTTTTTCGTGGATCTTTTGGTCATTAAGTCTAGATGGATATGGAATTGACGATTTCGGGTTAGGCTTCGGAGCAACAACGGGCTCAAAAATTGGTACTTGAGGTTGAACTTGGACAACCGGAGGTTGGACGTGTTCGGTACTTCCGTTATTAGTAGGAGGCACCTTGTCCTTTGTCACCTCGGTTTCACGTTCCACTACTTTAGGATGAGAAGAAGAAGTAGTAGGAATCGTGGGTCCTTGATAAGCAACACCGCTTCGGGTGGTAATACCCTTCAAATCTTCCTTCGGGTTAGTAATTGTATTACTAGGGAGTGTCCCTGAACCTGAAGTAGAAGCGGTATTGGAATTCACAAACTTGGTAAGCATGTTCGTTAAACTGGTCATTTGATTTTGTAAGTTTTGATTTTGATTTTGCATATTTCTCATAACCGCATCATTAGCTTTGACGTAGTTTTGAAAATCTTCATTCGACACACCTTGTGTTTGAGGAACGGGAGCTTGGTAAGGTGGAGCTTGGTGAACCGGTGGTTGATTAATTGGGGGTCGATAAATTTGGCCTTGGTTGTAATTATTCCCCCGGTTTTGATTGTAACGGTTTTGATTATTTCCTTGGTTTGTTAAACGGGAGGAAAACCAGGAGGTCGAATTTGATTTGCAATCGGGGGTCGGTAACCGGTATTTCCTTGATTGAAATTAGCCACGACGGCTTGGGAAACATATTCTTGAATATTATCACGATAAACGTTACCATCGGTGGCGGGACAATTACGGTAAGAATGAGCACCACCACAAGTTACACAACTTTCCTCGATCGCTTTTACGGTAGCGGGAGCTTGGGATTGTTTTTTCTTATCGAGAAGCAAGGTTTTCACTATATCTTTAAGTTCGGCAACATCGGGAGAAATATCGGGGGTAGAATTGCTCGCACTCACTTTGGCAACAACCGGTTTGTTTCGTGAATTGCAAAATTTGGATTTGCTCTCGATGATTCTTAGGCGATCTCGAGGCATTTTATCCAAAAAGTTACCACCCGTGGCGGAATTCAACGAATCTTGATCATTAGAGTTCAAAGCATTGTAGAAGGTATCGAGTTGATGTAATTCTGAAAGCCCATGATTTAGGCATGCCCAAAGAAGATCGTTGAATCGGTCCCATACCTCGTTAAAAGTTTCATCAAATCGTTGTTGAAATCTCGTGATTTCATTTCGAAGGTTTGTTGTTTTAGAAGGAGGGAAGAATTTGTTTATGAATTTCGAAACAAGATCATCCCATGTAAGAATCGATCGAGGGGGTTCTTTTTCAAGCCAAATCCGGGCGGCACCCTCGAGGGAAAATGGGAAAAGCATAAGCTTAACCGACGTACTCGGGACGTTCGGGAACTTCATCGTAGAAGTGATCTTGTTGAAATATCGAATGTGAGCATGAGGGTCTTCTTTGTCATGTCCAAAAAATTGTTTATTTTGAACAAGAGTAAGCAAACCATGCTTAAGCTCAAAGTTGTCCGCGGTGATCTCGGGAACAACGATGGCATCCTCGTAACCCTCGGTGGGTGCTTCGAGCAATTGCGCCATAGTACGATTATCGGCCATCGTAACTACAGGAGGATCGGGAGGATTTTGATTAATTGGTTCCTCGAGATCAAATGGTTCAACAAAAGTCGGTGGGACTTGTTGTTGTTGAAGCTTACGGTTACGGGTTCAAGAACGAGTGCGCATGCACTAAAATTAAATAAAGAAGAAAATTTGTACTAATTTTTTTTGGTTTTTTCAACAATTGATTCACGATTTATTTTAATAACGGACAACGAGATAAGACAACTTAAACCTAATAATCAACAAGCTGCTCGGTAACTCTTTAAAGAGAAAAACGCATAAAGGAGCGGAGGAGTAGGAAAGCGCGATGCTATTAAAAACCTTTTTCCTTTAGGGTCGTAGTTCCTCGGAACAACCCGCCTTATACCCCTCATAGAGTTTGTTTAACTTTCAAAGGTGAACCGTACCTCGCAAGTGACACAAAAGGTAAGTTTTTGATCTTTTGTTCGGGAACTTATTATGATAATGTTCCAATTGAGAACATTATATTGATGATGAATTTTATTTCTTTTAAGGACAATTTTTTTATTTTTTTTATTTTTTTTATTTATTAATTTTTTTTATCTTATATATATACTAATAAAAGAAAAATCTTTTTGTATTTTTTTTATATGAAAATAAGCAAAATAACTTCACACAGAAGGATCTTCAAAGCACAAATTGTCAAACGCAACGACAATCGTATACAATCCTCCCCGGCAATGGCGCCAAAAATTGACAAGCTTTGAAACTATCCTTTTAAATATATATAAATATAAATAATTATAAATATATAATAAGGATAATTATCAAAAAATCTCAATGTAGAAAATCCGGAAGTATGATTCCCGGGTCGTTATCCCCAACGAGGAATGCAATGGAAAATCGTTTGTCGGTTTGACATTTAATGCTTGAATGGAACAAAGATTATGATTTTATTTCTAAATCTATGGGAAAATTAAGGCAATTTAAACTAAAAACAATTGAGGCAACACAAATTTAAACTAAAAACGCAAACCGGGAATCCTAAAAACGCGTCGAATTATCAATTAATTCAAATTTAAACCCTACACAAGATATTTTTGCATGTAAACCAAAAAAATGACAAAAGAAAATTTTCTAAAAAAGATTTATATTTTTTGACTTTTTTATAATTTTTTATGAATTAAAAACCTATGTAATCTATTTAAAATCCTAGAAAATAGCAAATTAATCCCTAAAAATTCCAAAAAATGATCTTCTACTTTAGAAAAGTCTAAAAAGTGATAAAAACTTAGAAAAATAAATTTTCACTACTTTTTATAATTAAAAACAAATTTCTAAATTAAAATTAAAAAGCTAAAAATAAAATTTAAAATCTAAAAATGATAAAAAAAAGTTTTTAAAGTTTGTTAAACCCAAAATATTAATTCTAAAACTAAAAACTATTTTTTTTTATTTTTCTGATTAATTTAACTATTTTTTAAAGACTTTTTAAATTTTTATACTACAAAAATTAATAAAAAATAGTAAATTACTTTAGAAAAATCTAAAAAATTCTACAAAAGTCATAATTCTTACACGGAAGGCAGGAAAAATGAAATGGACCACACAGCTTAACCAATTAGAACAAAAAAAACTCAAAATAAGCTACGGCTTATATTAAGAATAAAGGCCAAAAATGTGGTTAACATATTAATAATGCAAAAGAAAATCGAAAAAGACCCAAGGGCGAGCGATAGAGTGTGTGTGTGTAAAAGGGTTGAGGGAGTTGAGGTCCAGGGTTCGAGCCTCGACTCACCTTGGACTTCCACCTTCCCCTTTTTGCTTTTTTTAAAAAAAACTTTTTATACAGCTTATAAATAAGCTATAAAAACACAACTTTAATAAAGACACCTTTTTTATAAACTAAAAATAAGCCCTCAAATAAGCTGTTAAATTGACAGAGGGCTTTTTTACTTAAAGGCTAAAAATTCTAACTATTTGGCTATTTTCAAAACACACTAAGCTACTACAAAAATAAACAAGCTAAAACAGGTAAACTTTTATAACTAATGAGCAGATAAGACCAAAAATAAGCTAATAGGATAAGATAAAAATGACAGAATTCTAAAAAGCTTTAAAACTTAAAAAAAAATTAGACTAAAATGCAACTAAGCTCTAAACTAAAGGAAATCAGTTAAAATAGGCTTCAACTAACCTAATAAGCAATACTAATCCTAAAATAAGCAAATGCAATAAGCATATAAGCATAAATAAGCAAATGAGCTTATTGGCCAAACTGTGATCAAAACAGCCTAAGAGTACACTTTTGGGCTTATTTTTAAGCCCCTTAGTGGAACCTTATGGATTAAGGGCTTATACGCCCTTAAAGCTTGACTTAAAAGCTACAATAATCAGCAATCAAATAGGAGTTTGAAACAAAAGTAAGCCAAGAAAATGACTTATGAAAAGGCTGTTTGCACTCAGCTCATGCGGACTTCTTTTTCTTTTTGACTTTGAAAATGGCAGTTTTTTTTAGCTTAAAAATAAGCTAACAAAAGGAACCTTATAACCATGCAACCTTCAAACAGATAAAATATGGACCTCAAAAAGCTTATATCAACATTCAAAAGTTATTTTGAAACAAAGGATAAGCAAGAAAATGGAAATGAAAAAGCTGTTTTTCAATACTTGATGAATTTTGACAAATTGTACCAAAAACAAAAACAACAATGCAGACCTAGTTAACTTGGTTTCTAACTTGTTTTAAAGCTTAAACAAACATAAAATAATCACAAATACACAAGTTTCAAAGATTTGATCATAGAACTGATTAAATGAGCTTATAAGCTCACAAATTTAAACCACAAGTGTTTCAAACTAAGATTTTTAAATTTATCACTTAAAAACTTAGACAAATTGACTTTTATGACTACTTTTAACTAATTAAAACTGACTCAAGAGCACAAGGTAAGATTTGACACACTTTCATAGTTAAACCAAACACCCCTTAAAAATCTAAAAATCAATTTTTAAAGCTGATTACAAGTAAATTAAGCTGAGTTTTTGCAAAACAGATATCAAACAACTATAATTAAGCAATAAAAAACATTAAGAACACAATGATGAGCAGTTAAATAAGCAAATAAGCAACTAGCAGTGTAAAAGCATATAAAGGCAGTTTTGATTTAAAAACTCAAACAAGGGCATATAAGCAACAATCAAAGACAAATAAGCATAAATAACATAAATAAGCATAAACAAGCAAATAAAAGCAGGCAATAAGCAACAATAAGCACTAAAACAGTAAATAAGCAAAAATCTAAAAGTGAACTTTCAATTTCCCTTACTCGAAACAGGGTAAACAAAGGGATCTACAAGCTCTAACTTGTCAAAGACAAGTTAGTAAGTGTCCATAAGCCCATCCCTTTTTGGCTTATCATCCAAAAATAAGCTGTAGTATTTTGAGGGTGGTCTTTTTGTGAATTTTCTTAACAATTTATATATTTATGTAACTTTTAATGAAAACAGGTTATATAAGTGGTTTAGTAAAAGCTTATGAGAGCTTATAGTGAGCTTTTTAAAAAATAAATTAAACTTAAAACTTGAAAACATAATTTAGAACCAAACTTTAATTTCATTAAACTTTAAAAAACATTACAAGTAAAAAAAGTAAAATAAGCTAATTAAGACTAAATTAAGTTGAAAGATAAAAGCTAGATACCACAATGGGCTTACAATGTCCTATTTTATACTAAACGTCTAAGTCTTGCCTTCATTGTCTTGTGTTTCTTTGATGAGACAGAAACAAGGTGTGTTTGTTGTGTGAGGAGATTTCAGAGTCAATCTTAGCCTTCCAATTTGAGTAGAGCCCAAGGTCTTTGATCCAAGCCATTGATTTCCTTGTCGTTTCCCTTGACCAATGGTGTCATTGGGGATTGCCAAGGTGGCAATGACCCATGTGGAGTATGGGGTTAAGGGAGGTGATGGTTTTGTTGTCTAGTTGCAGAGGTTTAAGGGAGAAGACATGAAAATGGAAATTTAGCGGGAAAATGTGTTGCTCTGCTTTTATATCTGTTTTGGGTAACAGGGGTGAAATGTTTGGGAGATTGGCATATTTGGCCCCTCAAAATGTATGTTTATGTAACACACATAGTCCTTGTGGTTTATAAGGGTTTTGTAGGTTGGCAGTTTGAGCCCCTCAAGGTGTGTTGAGTCATTGCAAGAATGGTCCTTGTTGATATAACAGCTTTAAGGGTTAAGGGACTTTGGGCTTTTTATATGGGTTTTGGCCCGAGTAAAATAAAAAGGGATATGGGCTTGTGGGTTAAAAGGGTTTAAATGGTTGGGCTTGGTTTATTAAAAAGGATTTTGGTGAGTGTAATATATAAGTGGGCTGACCCGGGCCTACTAAGTGGGAACGGGTGGGCCCACTTTTGACAATTTAAGTTTTTTGGTTCGGTTTTCGATGCTCTTTCCAATGCCACTTCTCGGGGTTGACTTTGACTTGATTTTGACTTTGACTTTTTGTCTTTTGGCTTGATTTGACTTGTCTTTCACGCTCTTTCCGTTCTTGTGCTCGATTTTGTCATTTTGGCTTCGATTTTGTCCTTTACTTAGATATCCGTTACCTGCACAATACAAATGCAAAACATACAAATACAATGTATTTTTAGTATGTTTTTGGTCATTTTAGTTTGTTTTAAAGGTCAAAGGTATGTGTATTTAAACACATACCAACTCTTAAGTCGTGTCTCATAACCACAAGCCCAAAACCAACAAGCTTATTAAATAAGCTCAAGGTTCGGCTTATTGTTACTTGGCATATTGGGAGCTTATTTCTAGTTCATTTATAAGTCACGTATTATTTATTTAATGTTTTGCTTATCAGACTAAATGGATAAGTTAAAACCCGTGTTTTTTACTAACGGGCCAAGGCCCAATACGAATACAATACAATACACCATGGCATAAAACCCACGATGTAGCTTATTGAATAAGTTCCTAAATAGCTTATTTGATAAAGTACGACTTAGATGCGTTACGTTTAACTTATTTTGAATGTTAGACATTACGGATTATGAAATTAGGCTTATTAGGCCTAGAAGCCCAATAAGGGCACGAATGGTCTTCTGACTAATTATAAAAGAGATTTGATGATGTATAGTTTGTAATTACAAAAAGTGGATTGAAAGTGATTTGAAAATGGTTTTTAAATAAAGTCTACGACTTTAAAAAATGTGTAAACACGAACGGGTCATGCCAAAATTTTTATAAATTATTTATACTTAGAAAATACTAGAAAATGCACGTGGTAAAAACTAGATACACAGGAATTTAGTAAGATGCCGAACAATATTTATACATATATATAATATACATTTTTACTTAGTCATTTATATGTATATAATATTAATATACATACTATTATTTACCGTTTTACTTAAGAAAACATTTTAACTATTATACGATCACAAGCGTTAATTTTTGTAAACATATTAACAAAAGTACACTAGTATATATTTCTTCATTATCCGTAATTCTTAGTACTCTGATATTAAATCGAACATTCATTACATAGTTTGTTTTCGTGAACCATCGTTCGTTATCGTGTGATTTTATTCTAGACTATTCTTCTTTAATTCACCAATCAAGGTGAGTTCATAGCCCTACTTTTACCCGTTTTGAATAATTGTTTTATAACTTGGGATGAGAAACATTGCTTGCTTCTAAAATTGGACACAAGTACTATACGTGATAAATTCCCCGTTTACGTGTTGCCTAAGTAGCGTTTAGACCATTATTGCTCGAATTATCATGAACTATTAATCAACTTTAACCGACTGGTTGGTTAAGTGAGCGCGAGTGAATAAATAGATCTATTAGGACTAATTATCCCTATCAGGGTAAGAAGCACTTACTAGTTCGAGTTTGCCAAGAACTAACGGATATATGTCATGTCAAAACTAGTTAGGTGGTCTTTGGTCGGACACCTGAAGGGCAAGCCTTATATAGAAGTGTACATGCTATCTTTCAGTATTAGCTTCGGTGTCATGAGCTTAGTGCAACGTAAATGCCTCTTTATGTGACGTTGTATCTCCTATAACTATCGCATACGTTTTGATAATCTTGTGGTCCACATTAATTATGTTTGAAATAAACCTATGAATTCACCAACTTTATGTTGACATTTTAAGCATGTTTTTCTCAAATGCTTAGCATGGATATCGTTGCTTGACTTATGTGAATTCTATTTGCCCGGACCGGTTTACCAGAAATTTATCTATGTCTTTAAATACCGTTGTCAAACTTATTTAAGCTTCCGCATTTTAACTCTTGAATCTTTTAAATTTGATCGATGTAAACTTATTAATATCTTAAATTTATGCAACGATGTTTATTTTTAAAACGTACCCATAGAGGTCGTTCTTTATGCTTTGTACTTAAGATATTCAGTGACATCACACCCCTAGACGCATAATCGGACGGGACCCTTTTTGGGGGTGTGACAGTGATATAAATCAAAGATTTTGTACTTTAATGTTTTCATCTTTTAAAATTGCCCCCCCTGCATATGTACATCAATTATCGAAAGCCTTTTGCACATACAAGGGAGAAGCTATCACTAAAGTCTTTTTAGATCAAGTTTTTTAGTTGCATAGTTTTAATCACATTTTCTCCCCTTATCCAAAATGTCAAAATATTTTTATAATTGGTATATCAATTGATTAAGACTGTGCAGGCGAGAGATGATACTAATTAGCAAGCTTATTCGGAACATATTAATGCTACCCTCAATTGTTGAGGGAATGATATAGTGTTAAGTACATATTTTGAAAGATTTTGAATTTAATTAAAAATTCATGAAAAATTGTACTTAACAAATATATACTTATTACTGTATACTACATATTTATATATTATACAAGATAAGATATAAGATAGGACCTGACATGTTTAAACCAAGTATGACCTAATCATTCTGTCCTTTGTAGTAATCGTTTGTCCATCTCTGTTTTTCTGCCACCAACCAGCACTTCTAGACTCCGCATAATTCTTCTCTTGAGCAGCAGATCATCAATCTTGTTCACCATGATGCATGTGCATCTCTTATCCTTTTCTTTCCATTCCCTCAAAGGCATGCCTTTGTTGTACCGAAACTTGAAGTTTAGTAGCCGTTCATGAAGAATGTTGCGAACAGATTAGAGAGTCCCGTCACAAAATTTGTGGATCTCATCAAGCCGCATCAGCCTTTTCTTCTTGCTTTTGTCTTCATAGATAATCCTCGGTGGATCATAGTTTAGAGTGTATGGTTCTTTGAGTGAGATATGCTGACATGTTCTTTGAGGCTTGGTTAAGATGAGCTTTCGTTGGTAACTTTCAACACCTAGCTGAACGTCTTCAACCCTGTTCTTCAGAATGATTCCTCGGGTGAACATTTTGAGAGCAGTGACGAAGTCCATAATCACATCACCAACTAGGTTGAAGAGCTTGTTTTGAGCAATCAGCAGCATCATGTCTTCAATGTCATTAAGGTGTAAGTCCGAAAAGTCACCTTCTTTAAACTTGTAAAGTTTTTTATCAGCTCGCCTTACAACAATTTCCTTCAAGTATTCCTACCCATATTTCTTTTCCACCTGAACACTAACAACACTTCGTATTCTCATGGTTGAGAAGACTTTATGTTTGGACACCTTGTTGATCATAGCTTTGTAAAACAGTTTTTGTTGTGGTCCCTAGTGTGATATTCCAAGAGCAGCATCTTTGTCATAGGCAAGTACGACCAGACTCTACAGAGTTGGAATCATGTCTTTAATGCCTTCCATAGTATACCTTGCAGGTAGTGTCTTAGTGATTGAAGAGGAGTTTGTTCTTTCCTTATTTCCTGCTTTCAAGTATTCAAGGTCATTATTAAAGAAGAATTCAACCAGAATTACAAGTCGACCTTCTTTATCTTGCAGGGGTAGAGGCTTGCTCATATCAACTAGGCTTTTGTGACCTTCATGGTTTGACCAGTCGAGTTGATCCATTAAGGCATGAAAGCATTCCTCCATATTGTACTCTAATTTAGTACAGCTTTTGCAGGTACCTTTGAGTAGATTGAACACTGGACCCACTAGTATTTCTCTTGTGATATTGTCCAGCTTGAGACGGTTTATAACATATGCGGAAAAATCAATAGGAGTACTCATTAACTCATCAAACGTGAGTGGAGGCTTTTCAGCTTGTACCATCTCATTAAACCACCGCTATTTTGGAGTATCATCAATGGTTTTAACCGTGTTCCAGTCAGGATCAAGTACTTCTGGGTTTGGAGAATCCTTAAACTAATGCTTCTTTGGGATCTTAGGATCAACATCTGGTTATGTTTTATTAGAAACGGTATGAGGTGGTTGACTAGCATCATCCACCTTATCATCAAAGGCTTGTTGAACATCATCTGAGGCCTTCTCGAAAATTGGGTCGTCTACTGGTTCTTCTGCAATCACAAATTTTAAAAATTTAGAGGTTTTGGCTAGAGATTTACCTTTAGATGATTCATTGGTGGTGGATGTCTTATTGGATGATTCAGACTCATTGAATCTTCTCTTCTTGGTCTTCTTACCTTAGTTTCGTCCAGCTGAAGGGTCTTTATCTTGATCATCTCCTCGGACTCTTTTCTTGAGAACTGTATCTAGTTTGTCACCTTTTTCTGTATTGGCTTCATTAAGTAACATTGACCATGTTAGTGCATCAAATAGCTCTTGATGCATGACATGAGTCAGGTTAGACTGGCTCTTATGCATTTTAGTATAGAGTATCTTCTTCGGTTCATACTCAGATAAAGACTCAGCTGCTTGAATAGCAGATTGACCTTGGAAAGAAGATTGACCTAAAAAGGATGGAGTCTTTTCAAGTGCTTCGTTTACTGTATGTGGTAGATACTTTGACAGAAAATTCTTGACTTCATTGATAACATTGGCTTAAACACACTCTTCAATGATATCCTTGTAGTCCTGTTTCTCAAATAGTTCCTTTTTTAGTTCTTTAGTGTGTGATTGAAGTACCTTTTTAAGTGCATCTGGGAAACTTGATCCAAGATAGTCCTCGACTACTAATGGTACTTGGGATCTAATTGAAGCAAAAATAGCTATAGAATGATCAACTTGTTTGAGTTCCTTGACAGCTTGTTCCAATGCAGTAAATCTTTGAACAACAGAATTTACTGCTTCAGAGTTGGGAACTTGAGTAGATGTAATTTCTGTAGCTGGTAGTAGAGGTGTTGGTGGTTGTTGCGTTGTTTCAGGTATCACCAACATTATGACTGGATGATATGGTTCTTGATGAATATTAGGCACGTCTTGTTGGATTTGAACATGCAACAAGGAATTAATCTCTGCTTCAACATTTTCTAAAATAGTACCGAAAAGAGATGCATTAGGAGAATTAATAAATTGATTACCAAAGTTTGATGAAACAGAATGACTAGAGGTGGATTGAAGCAGACTGGGCCTCTCTTGTTGTGTTGTTGAGATAGGAACCAATACTTGTTTATCCCCAGCATGCTCGTCTCCTTTCTGCTCTTCATGAGCCTCGTGTTTCTCATCTTCCTTTTGTTTGACAGTCTTTTCAGCTTTATCCATTATTGTATCTTCATCATCAGTGTCCGTCCTTTCATCATCAGTCTTTGCAATATTGATACTCTTATCTTCATCAGATTTATCTTCTTCATCATCATTCTCAGATTCTTCATCATCAGTGGATTGCCATGGAATATCTTCGGGTTTCTCATCTTTGTACCAAGTAGATATTCCTCCTCATCAGTAGAGCCCTAATCATCAAGATCATCTCTAGGTTCACTTTTGTCTTCAGACTCATCCGAAACCTTTGGTGAAGTACCAGCTCCTTCATCTGAGTCTGTAGATTTTCCTGTTAGCTCATCTAGAACCTCTGGTCTCAAATCAGCTCCTTTACTTGAGCCATAAGTTTGATGTTGAAATCTTCTTTCACGTCCGCTTGCCTTGATTGCTCTTTGAGTTTCAATTTCTAACTATGCCGCATCAGATAGCAATTTAATACCTTTAAGCTTTCCAGGTGACACTTGTGTTTGCTTCACAGGGACACTTAGAGGTTCTTGAATGACAACAGCTCTGGGTGTCCTTTTCTTTCTGCCAGTTGACCTATGTTCTAGTTTCCTTCAGATTCATCAGATTCATCTTGAAGTACCAACTTTCTCTTTAGCCGTTTCTTCTTTGAGGTAGCAGTTGTCTTCTTTGGAACAACATGTGTCTGCTTTGGAGCATCAGTTGCATTAGTTCCTTCACTAGTACAAATCTGGGATTTCGTCACACATGTTGTTTTTTGAACGGCCACACAGTCAGATATTTATGTGACTAAATGTACCAGAATAAAATAAACAGCCACACTTGAACTCATTTTGTGTGACCATTTCAGAATTTCATTGTCACACATTTGAATATTTATGTGACTAGAGGTAACTGGTAATTTTTTGTTCATTATTTAGTCACTTATAATTTGGGACGTGTGACAGATACAAATAAGTTTGAAACATTAGTCACACTATATATATACATATGTGACAAATATATGTCACACAATTGAACAGTGTGACCAAAATCCATATATGGTCACATGAAGTAATTGTGTATGTGGCTAAATCATATAGTCAAGTTTGTCACACATTATTTAAAAGTGACTGCTATTTTTTGCTGAATATTTAGCCACATATGAATTTGAAATGTGTGACAACTGAAAAGTAAGTTTGAAGCATTAGTCACGATATACATTTAAAAGTGACAAATATATGTCACACACTTGAACAGTGTGACCAAATGTCATATATGGTCACACTAAACCATAGACATACATGATTAAGTGTAACCAAAATTCGATACATATGGTCACGTAAGTTAATATGTGTGTCTAAAGTTTAGTGTGTGTTTGCTTGCCAAAACCTAATGTGTATAGTCACATTTAATTGTAGCATGATCATGTGACTATAGGCTTTACAATAGTCACACCATATCACAAATGTGTATCTAAATTATGTTTATGGCCACATTATAAGGGTATTATATGTGACCAATACATTCAAAATAGTCACATTGTGAAATATTCATGTGACTATTATTTATAGCAAAATGTGAACTCAGTTATCATTAACCTTGATATTAGTCACATTGAGTGTTTGTGTGACTAAATTCAAGATGTTATATATGGTCACATGAAGTATTTATTTAGGTGTCTAAATCATAGAGTCATATTTTGTCACACATTATTTAAGTGTAGTCACAATTCGATACATATGGTCACACATTTCTGATAACTTATGTAATTTTGAGGGGTTAGATATGGGATTTTATAGTCTATCTAGTTTGAGTCTAATTTGATATTCACTGCATGAATTGAGTTCAGACTATTAGTTTGAGTCTAATTTGATGTTGAACCCAATCCTAGATCGATTCCTTAGCTTGTAAAGAGTATGTTACCTTGGATAAATCCAAACTAACAATGATAGAAACTTTGTTAATACTAAAGAGTATGCGGAATCTACTCTTCAATACTTTAGAAGAATCAATGAAACAGTAACAATGAATGAACAATAAGAATAACAAAAAGCTCCAATATATTAATACGATCACTCTTAATAGTGATAGGGTTTACAAACAACCTTGAAGCTCTAACTATGAATTCAACTATATGAATGAGATCTCTATTTGATACGTGCTAAACTAGATACCCTAGGGTCTCCTTTTATACACCAAGGAACCCTAATAGGTTTACAAAACGTATTACTAATCAAAGCTTATCTCTTCCTATTCGATCTCATCCATAACTGATAAGCAGTACTAACTGATACATAACAACACTAACTTATACAAAACAGTACTAACATACTAACAGTACTAACTTACAAAGACAGTATTAATATTTACTCTAACAGCACTAACTACTTGGAGTAAATTCTTCAAAACTTCAGCAGCAGCAAAATCTTCAACTAGCAGCACTAATCTTTAACTGACAGTAGTAACTCTGAACCAACAGCAGAAACTCCAAAACTAATATGAAGCCTTTAAATCCCAACAATCCCCCCTAAACTTGATATTTACCTTGTCAATCATCAAGTTTCTTCATATGCAACATCTTGATCATGAGGAGGATGTATCCAAACACATCTTTACTTCACATTTCATCTATCTGCTTCTGAATAAACCTAAGTAAGTCAAAAGCAGCTTCACTTTCAGATTCAGCTGTCAATCTCAAAACTAACATCTTCTCAAGAGTTTCTTTTGTAAGTAGATACTTTCTTTCTGCTAGCATGTGAAACTCAGTACCATCTTCTAGCATCAAAATATAAACTCCACAGTTTTCATACAAATTCCAGCTTTTGAGAATCCAATCTTCTTGATTCTTCCAAAGTTCATCAACTACATTTGCCTCAAACATAGTCTTTAAGTCACCCCACAGAATTAGATCAATTCCCTTAGGAGTTGTTGTTTAGTTGTACCAATATGTATTTGTAATCATATTTAGCACTTCAAATATAAATAAAAGAAAAATAAAGTAAAAATTGCTTTGGTTTTTCTGTGATGGCAGGTTTGTTGTATGTTGTGTGTAAAATTGGCTTTTATGTTATCTCCAACTATTTGAGGGCAATTTTGGCAAAGTAGCTCAGAAGTGCCATCAGTATTAGAGTTCTTGCAGCGGAGGAAATTAGAAGCAAAGAAGGTAAGTATGTCAGTGATAAATAACCAAACTAGTAATGCCTTCAAGTTGAATAAAGTAAATACACATCAAATGGTTTCAATTAAGAAATACAGAGGTGGAGTTTATAACCATTGACTTCCTGTTGGGTATGCAGTATTTATTCTTAACTGGTTAAACGGGTTATCAATCTGGGTAGAAAGTCTCCCTGAAGTGTATTATTAAAACGTATGCCCATGGGAGTGAATGACGTTGATTAGTAAAAGTATATGGTGTATTGGTTAGTCTAACTTGATTGAGATTCAATTAATAAGTCTTAGGATTGAGAATGCTTTTTATTTTTACTGTCTATGTAAGTTTCCTTAGACCATTATTCAATTATACTTGGTGGACTATTAATTTTGATTTTTTAGGCTTTAAACTCATCTGATAAGACAAAGCTAAAGGTCAGGAAGTTGCAGCATCAGAGTTCTCACAATTTGAAACCATCGTACGCTCTCTCATCGACCGTATCTTGTCAAACGAAGAAAATCCGCAAACCAGATATCAGCAAAGCTTCAACCGCCGGTGGGAAAAACTTCACTTCTAAAACGCTTCATGTGAAAGGAATGGTATCTCTCTAACCCTAAAGGAAAGCTTGAGGTCCCAACAACGTAGGTCACTAAAGTACCCATAGCCTCTTACAGTGTGTACTAACTTGTTTAAAAAATTACCCGTATGGACCTGACTTAAAATTGTATAGTATTCACTATATCTTATTCTAACTATGATATTGTATTGGCTGTGTAGATTGATTGTGAAGGCATCAGATTTGACTGATGGTGCTAAGAGACTATGGCGGAATTTACGTGGTTAATGGCTTCTTATAAAAACTGTATGGATGCTAAAGAGATAATGAAGAATTGTGACGCGTTAATGAGCATCTTAATTGTACCTCACCAAAACACCGGTTCATTTTGGTTTGATATGGAAGGAAGAAATGAGGAGAGCGACAAGTATCCCATAGCTGTGCACAGTAAGATTTTTTGCATTAGCATATAATGCACTCTATATTATAAAGGTTAACACAACTATTACACGTATTACACTCTTGAATGAATAAAAGGATTTTCTTTCAAACCCATAGAAAAGTCAAATACACTCTCGAATGCATATTTATAATTATTCACAGTTTTTAATAGTTTGTGGTATTTCCATTTCTTTTTTTTTTTTTAGGATTGTTTCGTGGTGTCCAGATTCAGGCAAATTGGCGGGTCATTGCAGGTTTCGATTCAGGTATGTATTGGTGGTCTTCAGATTCGGCGATGCATTGGTGGTCTTCAGATTCAGGCATGCTTTTACTAAGAATGGTATTGCGTGTATATACTTGGAAGGTATAATCGTTTATATTAATACTGCTATTCGTGATATTAATATAATATTTGGCTCACAAGAATTCATATGTTTATTGCTGCCAAGAAATTAGTGCTCGCCTTCGTGGTTAATATGTTCGAATACAAGAATGTTATTACTATTTTGGTTTCGGCTACTTTGCATTAACATGGATACAGTACATGCATTCTTTTTGATGAAGAACCTTCATGTCACAGCTTGGAAAATTAGTACAGCACGCTGCAATACACATTAGTACTGATCCTTGAAAATTAGTGTTGTCTTTGTACTGCTCCTTGAAAATTAGTGCTGCCTTTGAAAATTAGTATTGTTCGCGGCCAATACAACATTAGTACTGCTGCCTTTCGTGATATATAGGCCTTTCATCATACCATATGTGATATAACACATGTATATCTGTGTATGAAATTCTTGGTTGATATCTTTATCGTCCGTTATTACAGGCTCCCGCTTCTCATGATTCTCTTTGATGGACATTCTTACAGGAACAGTCGTAAGGTACGCAATTTAGAAAAAGTTCTTTTCCATAATATATTGCATCAAATCCTGGTTCTACATACTATTAAGGGAACATTCATCTTATTTATACATAATTTCCTGGTGCAAATTTATCCATAGGAAATAAACTTCGAAGAAAGAATTATTTTAAGTTTAGTATTTTGTGATGCTTAATCTGTTACGATTTCATGTTTGTTTTTGTGAGTTGCAGCTATATTTGGGGACTGTAGTATTCGTTGGGTAAGTTTTTTATATTTGGATTGAGATGACAGCAATAGGCAGAACTTCAATAACAATTCACAAGAAGTCATGATACTCATTGTAAGTAGTTTAAGTATAATTAGAGCATTATGTTCTTATTATTTGATTAGCAAGTTTCTCTATTGAAAACACATGTATACTGATTACATTTTGGGAGTGTAGCTCACATGGTAGAGCGCTCACATTGCATGCGAGAGGCACGGGGTTCGATTCCCCGCACTTCCATATTATAAAATTCATGTGGCCATTGGGGGAACAATAGTCACACAACAATACATATATACTTGAGTTTACAAAGCAATGGTCAACACATATTAACGTTTTGGCCACTTTCTGGTTACTTGTATGTGACTAAATCCCTACAAAAAATATGCTTTGTGTGACTAAATCATAGCAAAGGCCCTCACACACATAAAGATCTGTGGCCTTTGGATATGAACATTGTCACACTTATTAACACTTTTGGTTCACTTTTTGCTTAGTGTATAGTGACGTTAAATACCCAAAAAAAAACATGCTGTGTGGTGGCTATATATTACAAAAGGTCTCCAACTTCAAATTCATGTGGCATTAGTTGATAATAGTCCCACATAAAATACACATTTCTTCAAATTTAAACCAGTGGTCACACTTATTAACACTTTTGGTCTATTTTTAATGCCTAGGTGTAGTGACTAAATACCCAAAACAATACAAGCTTTGTGTGGTCTAAAAGTTACAAAATGTCTCTCACAAACATAAAATTCATTGTGGCCATTTGGCCGATGAACAATAGTCACAACAAAATCACACATTTCTTCACTTTAAAACACCATTATGGTCACAACATATTACACTTTTTTAGCCATTATATGTTTAACTGTATGTGAAACTTAATTATGCAAAAAAAACATGCTTTGGTGGATGTTACATTTCATTTACAGTCAACTAAATATTTATACCTTTTAGTACACAAAAAATGTGGATACGAACACTAAAGCTTTCTTATGTGTGACTAACTCGAATGCGTGACCGTAGGTGACCTATGGCCACGCGACCTTTTGTCACACACAAAACATTTCGCGTGTGTGACTATATGTATATAGTCACACATAGTGTGACTAATACCACTGTTTGTACTAGTGTACGGACCAAGTAATCTAGATGACGGGATAGCTCTCCATATAGTGATTTATACATCTAGAATCATAGGATCACAAGTATTGTCCTACTAAATCCGAGCTAGGATATGCTTCTGGCTGAACTAGATATCAGATATTTCCTTTTGTTTAGTAAACAAGTTGACTAGCAGGTGAACCTAGATAATTCAACAAATAACGTTCTGTTTCCATTGGATAGTTGGACAAGTGGACTACTAGTGTATAAATCGCCGTTAAACAGTAAGTGGGTAAAGTCTCTATAAGCTAGGGTTTAACAAGATCACCATTGCTTTAATCCCTAAGATAGATTATAATCAACAAATAAGGATGCTTTATGCGGATGCTTTAATTATGACAGAATTAATGTGTCTAGGTCTTAGGATGAAGTCCCGCCTAAGTCTAAGAATGATACACCACCTTAAGATAAGTAATCATTGCATTGAATAAACAAACCAACTTCTAATCAGATTAATGATGGCTAATATTGTTTTCTATCATAAGGCTTGACGATCTTTTTTTTTCTATGTTAATTTGCTTGCGTGGTTAAAGTGTCTTGAATTGATATGTCACACAACCATGCCAAATCTTCAGGATAAAACCTCCTTTTACTGTTGAATTAGGATTAGAACTAACATAGGATTAGCATAGGTTTAACTTAGATTAGAATTAACTTAGATTAGTAAACCAAAGTATTAATAAATTGAGAGATTTAACCTCGCTTCATATGTTCGACACCCTACTTACCACGAATCTACCACTGACAAGTACAACCTGCCAACGTTAAAGTGTTGTTTTTGGTTTGAGATGGTACACCATAAATAATGTATATTTAAAACTTGAATCATAATAATATACACCATACAACGACACACTTCAAGTTTTTGGCGCCGCTGCCGGGGAGTGAAAATATTTACCTTGATTTTTTATTTTTATTTGGCTTTTTAGATTTTTTTAAACCCTTAGGAGTAGTGTAAATTGATTGGTGTATCATTTGTATATTTGTTAGTTTAATTGTTTGCTTGTATATGTGTGTGTTTAATTTAATTGTTTTCCTAATACATTGTTCTGGTCGACAACTCGATACGGCGTATCCACTTCCATTAGATACGGCGTATCTAACTTTCTGTCTAATACAACGTATTCATTCGATTGATTAATATGGCGTATTCACTTCTATTGAGTACGGCGTATCGATCCTCTGAAACAGAATCAGAACCTTAGTTTTCATATTTGATTTTCGTGCTAAAATTTTTTCTATCTTTCTTCAAAGCAAATCCTGCTAATATTTTTATCGTTGTTGTAGATAATACTTATCAGAGCTAGTTGATTGGACAAGATATAGCAGACAATAAAACGAAATCAAGTATGAAAGAATTCATGACTAATGACCATGAAGATTACTATTCAGGGATTACATGCATTACGGTTAGTGGAAAGAATGCCTATGAGCTAAAAGGAAAATTCCTTAATGATTTGCACAATAATGCATTTGATGGAACTAATGAAGAAGACGCAGTCAAGCATATCGAATAATTCCTCAGAATTATTGACCCAATTGATTTACCCAATGTAAATCATGATAAGCTTCCAGTTGTTGTCTTTCCAATCTTATTAGTTGGTGGAGCTAGGAGATGGTTTGATAAGATTAAAGAATCAATTGTGAGTTGGGTCGATTTAACTGCTAAATTATTTGGAAAATACTACCCGCCTTCTCGCATTGGCAAAACTAATACACAGATGATTAGATGGGACCCCACTAACCCTAAGTTTGAAAATTGGTTAGCCTCAAAGTTTATATACTACAAAACTATGGATATATTCACTAAAGGAGCTTTGTGGGACTACTGGAAGTTGGGGAGTGATGAAATTGAGCCAAAAAATGAAGAAACCTTCGATCTTGAGGAAA
This sequence comes from Tanacetum coccineum, assembly GCA_026074375.1. Classification (NCBI taxonomy): domain Eukaryota; kingdom Viridiplantae; phylum Streptophyta; class Magnoliopsida; order Asterales; family Asteraceae; genus Tanacetum; species Tanacetum coccineum. The sequence continues at coordinate 3,017 of BQNB010029266.1, read as the reverse complement.
CCAATCACGATGATGAATAAGAAATCGGTGAAATTTTTAGGATTGAAACAAACTTGTTCGATTATGAAACACCGTTGTGCGAAAAATTCAAAGAGTTTAATTACCTACTCAAGATAGATCATGATCTCCTTACTAATGGCCTTTGAGGGATTCAAGATTAGGAAGAATACAAGGTGACTGATTTATGAATTGAACAAAAGATGTACCTTGGGTAGGATGAAATAACCTTGGACTGACACTAGGAGTTGGAAAAAAGAAACCGAAACTAGTTCAAAACATACTTGCAAGCCCTTTCAACTATAAATAGATGTTCCTAATGGCCAACATGTAAGTTGAGGAATGTGAGGGATTTTGTAATGGAGGAAACTTTCATGTGAGGCAGTACATTATTTAGAAAAATCGCTCCATTCAAGATTTATGATTTGGTTCGATAGCCTGGAAGGATACGACTTAAAAGAAGAGCTTAAGAAATAAGGCTATCATGAAGGGATTAATCGATGATGACACGATGATGGAGTCACGCTACGACATGAAAAGAATGATGGAACGTTCTATGATGATTAAAACCCGATCATGAATTGAGATGAATCATGAAGCTGATGAAAGAGAAGAGCTATGTGAAATTCATGAGTTGCCGGTTTGCAATATGAGAAGATTTGAGATGATCAAGTATTCATTCAGACAAGACGAAGAGTATGTTGTTGTTAAAGAAGATGAATACGATGATTTGGCAAGAACAAGCAATGATGCACGCCGAGCATACCAGGAAATCTTTTGAATGATGGACGAAGGATGGATGGTAACTAGAGCTGAATGAAAGAAGCTGAAGAAAAGTCTAACTTAAAGACTTCGCTGTAAACAAAAGTGCTTCTCGGGAGACAACCCAGAATTTTATTTATTTTTATTGAGTATGTCTTCCCAGACATCAATACGGCGTATCCGCTCTATACCATACGGCGTATTGATCATCTGGACGTTATCAGTCTTTACTTTTTATGCACTTTAAAAACATTATTGTCAGTTTTGGCAATACAGTGTATTCATGTACATAATAAGGCGTATTCACCAGTCTGACTCGTATTTAGTTTGTTTACTTTAGTTTAAATTAACCGTAGGTACTGATATGTGTGAAATCACATATCCTTTCTATATCAAAAATGTCCCTAAAAAGATAAAATTGTGCATAAAATGCTTGTATATTGCTTGTTTTGTCTTTGTGATTGGGTAGGTACGGATAGTGCAAATATCACAAGAAAATAGTCAAATCCGGACAAACAAGAGAACGGAAAAGAGTGCACAAGAGCTGGGGATTTGATTGCTGAAGTTTCTAGCAAATGGTCAACTCAAAGTCAAACTTGGTCAACTGGTCAACCACAAGAAGACAAAAACCCTCAAATTTCCCATTTGAGCCTTATTGTTAAACCTATTTCACTACAAGTCCTAAAATGGATAACATTGTTAGTCCTTTTATTATAAAAGGCTAACGGTCATTAAGGGTATAATGTTTACCCTTATAAACTTTTACCCGAGCCCATCATAAAAGCCCCATGGTCAAAGCCCAAACCTCCTCAGTCAAACACTCCCTTAAACGTATATGTAAAAAAAGCAGGAAATACCATTTTACTGTTCATCGTCGTTCTCGACCAAGCTGGCAGAGTTAGACGTCACAAGAACTCCTTATTAGTCCAAGTGCACAAGAAAGGACACGCGAATATATGAAAGAAACACACAAGGACAAGGATTTTTACACTAAATCCTAGCCAAAAGAAGCACAAATGGTCTGACACACGGAATGCCACGTTGGCAATCCGTGTGCTCATCAAATGATCTAACGGTGATAATTGAGGATCCAATGATTGGTAATGTTTGGAAGGTTCAGATTAAAAGGAGCGTGTAACAGACTCAAAGGCTAGAAGCTTCTCATGACTACTATAAATACAAGCTCACTCCTCACACACAATATCTTCTTTTCTGCATTTTTTTAAAGTTTTTAATTAGCTTATGTAACTTTTCAATTAAATGTAATTTCTTATTAAGCTCTTGTATTTTCAATTTCAAGTATTGTAATCTGTTTAAATCAATGAAATCTTAGTTATTTTATTAAATCTGGTTTGCTTAGTTTGTTCTCAAAATTCTAAAAGTTCTTGTTTTCTATAAACTCTCAAATCAATCACAAGCTTCTTACAAGCTCATCATAAGCTCATCTAAGTCTCTAAGCTTAGATTTGAGCCCAATTAATCCTTAAATTACTTAAACCATTAAAATCAGTTAAATACCTTTGCTAGTATGGATTTGAGCTTTTTGGATGATAAGCTTACAATGGAAGAGCTTATGGGACTTTTACTAGCTTATCCTTGTGATAAGCTAGAGCTGTAGAGTAGCTCCTCAAGCTTTTAAAAGCCTTTGTTTAGCTAAGGCAATTGTAAGTCTCATTTTATCTTTTCTGTCTTTAATTTCTTATATTAAATCTGCTTAATCTGCTTATTCACTTGCTTATTTGTGCTTAAATCTGTGTATTTGTGCTTATTAAGTATGATTGAGTATCTGTTTTTAAGTTTGATAGCTTAAATATTAGTTTTCTTCATATTGTCTTATAAATCTATAAAAATCAAAAATATTAGTAGCATAGGTATTAGCTCTTTGTCTCTGGCTTAGTTGCTTATTCATATATTTTCATTGTAGTTGTTATAAGTTGTTTTTTGAGTCTTAATCATCAAAACTCTTTTTTGATAAGCTTAAAAGGAATTCATGAATTTTAAAGGGGTGTTTGGCATAGCAGTACTAACTACAAGTTAGTACTGCTAGTGGCCATTTGGTTTTTGATATCAGTTTTAAGTCTCTGAATTAAGGTTGTTTGAGTAAGTTTTATAAGTTAGAATAGAGCTAGTCTAGTTCTCAAATGTTAGTTTGATAAAAGTCATAATCTGTCATTGTTATCATTTGCATTTTAAGCTTTTATCATTTCTAGTCATTGTCACAGCCTTATTAGCTTTAGTTTTGAGTTTTATAAGTGTTAA
>BQNB010029265.1:0-55895 GCA_026074375.1 Tanacetum coccineum | reverse complement strand
GTTCAGTTGATTACCTTTCTCAAGAAACAAATTTCTGATTCAAGGCGTCCTAAGGTTCATGACTGGTATTGTTAAGTTTGTTATATATCTCTTATTATTTTTTGCTGTTTTCTTATATATTTTGTGCAGCTTGTTGTAAATGGTTTTTGTCTCTTGGAAAATCTTGGTTTTTGGTTTACTCTTTTGGAACTGGATCATTTTGGTTTTTAAACTGCAGATGAGCATTTTGGTTTTCAGGCTCATCTTTGTATTTCATTGATCTAAGTTGGCTAACTGGTTTTATGGCACAATCTTTAACAGAAAATAATTGTTGGTGCAACACTCTATGGTTCTCAATTGCCAGGCCATTAGGCTAGAATCAATTGGGGTATGGTTTCAATTCCCAGGTCTATGACCAGAATGAATTGATATAGCTTTAATGATTTGCTTAAAATCATATAGTCCCTCAACTGACTGATGTTTAACGTACCAATAAGTTGAGATGGTTTGCAATCCACCATGGGAGTAACCCTTTCTGGGTCCCAAGGATTGTCTAGCCCACAAGCAAACGGCTATGTGGTAAAGGCTTATAAAATCCGTTGATGGCTGTGATGGTTTGCCAAAAATCATTAGGGATCTCAACTCGCCTATGTTTCATGTACTAAAGAGTTGAAAATGGTCTCAGTCCTCCATGGATTATACCCTTTCTGGGTGCCAATGGACTGACTAGCCCAAGAGTGAATGGCTACTTGGTAAAGGCTCATCAAACCCATTTATGTAGCTGTGGTGGTCCTGTTGCAGTCCATGTTTAGATGCTGATTTTCTTGTTGCTGATTCAAAGTTTATGAAGGTTGCTTTTGGAGTTGGTTTCAAGAAGTTGCTGTTCAATCCTCTAGTGTTTTCAACGAAAGATCTATCTAGAAACTTGAAGTTAACTCTGTCAAATTCAAGTTTAGGGGAGGATTGTTAGGAATTTTGTAATAGATAGTTACTACTAGTAGGTATGTAGTTCCTACTGGTAGAGTAAACAGTTCCTGCTGGTAGTGTAGTTCCTACTAGTAAGGATAATAGTATAGTTAGTACTGGCAGTACAAAAGTCATTCCTGCTGGTAGAACAATATTATTCCTGGTAGTATTATGCTTACTCCGGGTTGTTAGTAAAGTTAGTTAGTAATAGGGATATGCATGAGATATCCTAGGAAGTGATAACACTTATCACTTTAGCTTTTTGTTAGGGTTTCGTGGGTATTTAAGAAACCTACGAGTTGGATGAAAAAAGAAAGGGGAAACTGATTGATTCATTAGAAAAACACGTTTATTATCAATAGAAAAGATCCATAGAGGATCATTGTTTTAGTAATTCTTTAACTCTGTTGTTTATATTCCGCGTAAACAATAGTTTCATTTGTTAGAGTCTCTCTTAGAGTTGCTTGTGATTACATAAGTGCTCTACAACCTTAACAGGCGTAAAGATCTATCTAGGGCTGGACCTACAAGTGGTATCAGAGCCTGGAGAGAGCCTCTGTTAAAGAAACTTTACTTTCACTTCACAATGACTTCACAAAATCCATCACAAACATACCCTATGCCATCACCATCAGTATCTTCATTCACTTTCCCATCAACCACTGAACCCGTGTTCTCAGCATCAACTTCTGAACCAGTCTTTGAGTCTCCAAATCACACTCAACCCTCACAAACCACACAATCTCAACAACTACAACAGTATCACACAACCACTGTCTCAAATAATAATGCCAAATTTCCTTACTTAAAGAAGGAAGAATATGAGACTTGGGCCATGAAGATGGAGTATTGGATCATGAATAGTGATCACAATTTGTGGAATATTGTTCTAAATGGAAACAGCAGGAAAAGAACAGGAAGAGATCCAAAAGGAAACATTATGATTCTTCCTCCTGTTTCTGTTGAGGAACATATTGCTGTTCAAAGAGAGACAAAAGCAAGAACAATTTTGCTTCAGTCTCTTCCTGAAGATCACATGGCTGACTTTCATCATCTTGATGATGCAAGGGATATTTGGTTGGCTGTTAAAGCAAGATTTGGAGGTAATGAGGAGTCCAAGAAAATGAGGAAGTCAATGCTAAAGCAGGAGTTTTCTGACTTTAAAGTAACTGAATCAGAGGGTTTACATAAGGGGTATGACAGGTTTCAGAAGATTTTGAGTCAACTCAATCAGATGCAAGCTAAGCCTGACAATGAAGATTGCAATATGAAGTTTCTCAGAGCTCTTCCACCTTCTTGGTCACAGGTGGCAATCACTCTTAAAACAAAGGGTGGTCTTGATTACCTAAGCTTTGATGATCTGTACAACAAGCTTAGGACTCTTGAAATTGATGTGAAAGGTGGTTCAAGCTATGATTCTAGAGGTACTTCTGCTCCTACCCATTCAGCCTTTGTTAGTGCTGCTAGTACTAATTCAAAGATGACATATCCTGATCAATCCCATTCAACCACTTTTACTACTGCTTCATCAATTCCTGCTGCTTCAAGCAATGTGATTGAAAGTGTTCTCCATTCCTTTGTTGCTGAAAGTGATCCACAACAGCAGATCACTTATGAAGATTTTGATCAGATTGGGAAGATGGACTTGGAGGAACTAGACATCAAATGGCAAATGGCAATGCTATCTGTTAGGATTAACAGATTTGAAAAGAAAGCAGGAAGAAAGATGAAGTTTAACAACAAGGATGCTGCTAGGTTTGACAAAGGGAAGGTCAAATGCTATAAATGTTCTGAATTGGGTCACTTTGCTAGAGAATGTACAGGGAAACAGGTGGATTCAAAAGCAAGGTACTCTTCATTCAAACTTCAGGAGCTGAATAAGGGAGAAGAAACCAAGGCCTTGTTGTCTGTTGATTCTATGGTGAACTGGTCAGATCATGAAGGAGAAGATGTGGAAATTGGTGCTGCTCAAGTATATGGGATGATTGCTGGAGCTGAGGAGGATGCTACTGGTAATGCTACTGGTGATGTTGCTGATGATGTTTCTAATGATGCTGCTGAATTTGCCCTCATGGGTATCTCTTCTCAGGTACAAACTTGTCCTTTTGGTTGTGAACATCTATATGCTGAACTTAAAAAGGAATTTGACAATGTAGAAGCTCAATACAAAGAGTGTTATATTCAGGTTCAAGCATATAAAAGTACTTTACAAACTTTAGAACAACAGAAGGGATGGTACCAAAGTAATCAGCTAGCATTAGAAGAAAGAATTAGAATCTTAACTGCTAATTTAGAAAACACAACAAACATGCTAAAATATACTGAGAAACTGAATGAAAAGGCTAAACTTGACAACCTGAATGATAAGGTTAAACTTGAGGAGTCTAATGCAAGATTTGACAAATGGAAGGAGTCTTCCAAAAACCTGGTCAAACTGATCAATAGTTCCATGTCCTCTAGATCAAGATTTGGTTTAGGATTTGGAGATACTTTTGGATCAGATGAGGTGTTTGATCTCTCTGCCCCTAGCATCTTTGACTCATCCCCTAAGGATGTTGCAGAGAAACCTCTCCATGATAGGTTTGTCAAAACTGTTGGAATGCATGTTGTTCCTCCTCCTATAACAGGAACATTCATGCCTCCTTTCAACGAGCCTGACCTTGATGATACACAGGCTACCTATGGTTCAAAGTTCAATAATTATTTTGAAACTAACTATGTATCTAATGACTTTGTCTCTTGTGATAACAGTGACAAGTCCTCAGACTCAGAGACCACTGACTTTGCATCCTGTGTTTCAAGTGTCAAGTCCTCAAGCTCCAAGACCAATGAACCCTTAGCCTCTACCCCTAGTTCAGTTGACTTCAAAACAATGACAGAGACTGCTGATCAACAACCAAGTTCCACCAAAGATAATCCTAGTTTTTCTTTTAAGGAGAATGTAAAACCTCCTAGGAATTTATGTAATAAGAGTGGAGTAAACAGTAGAAGTCTTTGTAACAGAAAGTTTTTTGGTTCTAAGACATGTTTTGTTTGTGGTAGTAAATTTCATTTGATAAAAGATTGTGATTTTTATGAGAAACAGTTGGAATTGAATAATAAACCTATGTGGACTAATGTTGCAAATATTCCCTCATTTGTACCAAAAGCAGCATCTGTTCCTGCTGGTAGTAGGAATAGACAAACATCTGTTCCTGCTGGTAGTAGGAATAGAACAACATCTGTTCCTGCTGGTAGTAGGAATAGACCAACATATGTTCCTGCTGGTAGACCATTTTCTGCTGGTTGGAAAAATACTACTGCTCGACCTATGACCAGACCAACAAGCCATTATTTTCAACACTTTCGTAGGTCTGGCTATTATAACCAACTGAATATGGATGAGGGAAGATGGGGAACTGCTGTTAAGCCCTCAGCAGGTTGTTCTTGGAGAATTCAAAGGCCAAATATGCAATGGGGATCCAAGAACAATGGTGGATCTCATCAATCTACATGGTTTAACTATTAAATGATCCACAAGGCAGGTCCAAGTCAGTAATGACTTGGGTCTCTCATGTATACTAATGTGTGTTGTATTGTGTATTGTAGGAAAATCCTCATAAGAATAGAGATTTAGGAATTGTAGATAGTGGTTGTTCTAGAAGCATGACAAGAAATAAGGAGAAATTGGATGACTTTGTGAAGATTGTAGGAGGTACTGTGACTTTTGGAGGAGGAGATGGTAAAATCACTAGAAAAGGCACTATAAGGACTTCTAAATTGAACTTTGAGAATGTTTATTATGTGGAAGAGCTTCAAAACTTTAACTTGTTCTCTGTATCACAAATTTGTGATACCAAGAACAAAGTCCTTTTCACTGATAAAGAGTGCCTTGTTCTCTCTAAGGAGTTCCAACTACCTGAGAATAGTCAGGTGGTTCTCAGAGTTCCAAGAAGGAACAATCTCTACTGCTTCAATTTGTCTGACATCCAACCTGAAAGAGATGTCACCTGTTTGCTGGCAAAAGCATCCTTAGAAGAGTCTACCAAATGGCATAGACGGATGGCTCATGTGAACTTCAAAAACATGAACAAGCTGGCTAAGCATGGATTAGTCAATGGGCTACCCTCCAAACTCTTCACAAATGAGCACAACTGTGTTGCCTGCAACAAAGGAAAGCAACACAAGGCTTCTTACAAGGCCATCACTGCTGTGAGCACCATTTCTGCTCCTCTCCAGTTACTTCACATGGACCTTTTTGGTCCTACTTCCATCAGAAGCATTGATCACAAGTACTACTCCTTGGTGGTTACAGATGACTTTAGCAGGTTTACTTGGGTTTTCTTTTTGGGGACTAAGGATGAAACATATGGTATCCTTAAGGACTTTATTACTTTTATTGAAAACCAGCTAACTAAAAAGGTTAAAGCCATAAGGTGTGACAATGGGACAGAGTTTAAAAATTCTAAATTAATTGAACTCTGTGGGTCAAAGGGGATTAGAAGGGATTACAGTAATGCCAGAACCCCACAACAAAATGGGGTTGCTGAAAGAAAGAATAGAACCCTCATAGAGGCAGCAAGAACTATGCTTGCTGACTCTAAGTTGCCTACCATGTTTTGGACAGAAGCAGTTAGTACTGCTTGTTATGTTTTGAACAGGGTTCTAGTGACTAAACTCCATAACAAGACACCTTATGAACTTGTGTCTGGGAAAGGTCCCAACATCAGTCATCTTAAACCTTTTGGGTGTCTTGTGACCACACTTAACACCAGTGATCATTTGGGAAAATTTGAGGGAAAAGCTGATGAAGGTTTTATTGTTGGGTATGCTGCTCATAGTAAGGCTTATAGGGTCTACAACTTATCCAGCAAAAAGATAGAAGAAACACTTAATCTGAGATATCTTGAAGATAAACCTAATGTTCAGGGTTTGGGTCATGAGTGATATTTTGACTTTGACTATTTGACTGACTCTTTAGGTTATACTCGTTTTAAACCTAATCAACCTGCAGGTACCCAAGATATAAACAAACATCAGTACAACAGAGAATCATATTCCCAGAGTGTGGAGAACAAGTAATTTGTTGTTCCTCTCTGTTTCCTTCTAACTCTTTTTCAGGTCCTAAGGTTGATGAAGCTTCTGATATGGTGGAGTGCATTCAATTAGCAGAGAACTTGCTAGTCTTCAAAAACAAGCAGATTAATCCAATGCTAACAGCTGAAAGCATCTAAGTTAAGCTTAATCTTTGCAGCCACAGTAGAATAGGGTTCCTGCTGGAAAATTGAATTCCTTCCTGCTAGGTGTTTCTTATGTTCCTACTGACACCTCTACTCCTGTTGTTAAACCTGTTCAATGATGCACCATCACTTCCCTCCCTGGTAACTCATTGCTCCAGTAACATTCGTTCCAAGATTATCCTTCTCTTTCTGACCTTGTAAACAACCCATTCCTCCATCTTCAGAAATGAGACATACACCACTAACCTGACGCTGGCATGTTCTCTTCCTCTTCATATGTGATGATATTGGTGTAATGTCGACCACTTAGCACCAAGTATAGTTGTTGATTCTGTTCCTACGAAAAATGGTGAAACCCTATTCATCCTCATTTCTAGATACTGTAATATCTCACGTCACCTATTGCAACAAGAGTACATTGAAGAAGTCTGAAATTTGGTGCAAGTGCTGTTTGTTCGCTATGTTCATGATCAACAAAGGAACAATCACATAGACTATTAACATTGACTATTTGCCTGTCTTTGTTTCTATCTCAACTTGAACAAGCAGTGTTTGACGTCAAGCTCTTAATGATCCTGCTTGGGTTGAAGCTATGCAAGATGAGATACAACAGTTTTATAATCAGAAGTTATAGGCAATTGTCCCTCTACCAGATGGGAAGAATTGCAATTGGACTAAATGATTCTGAAGAACAAGAAGAGATGCCAGTAGGTATAGTTTCAGAATAAACCCCAGGTTGTGCTCAAGTCAGTAGGCAGAGAGGAGGGCAATTGAATATGATGAGGGTATTGCTCCAGTTGTCTAGAAATGAAGCATTAGATTAATTCCTAGCATTTGCCATGCAAGATATGGGATTTTATGGTATATAAATGATGTCAAGAGCTGCTTCCTGTATGGGGAAATTGAAGAAAGAAGTTTATGTTACTCAACCTAAGGATTTGAAGATCCTCATTACCCTAAGCATTTAAAGAGGTGTGAGAAGCTTTGTATGGTCTTCATCAAGCACCAAGGTCCTGGTATGCAAGTTGTCTACTTTTTTGTTAAGAGCATTAATTACATAAAGAGGTACGAATAGTATAAAACTCTTTTCATTAAGAAGAAATTCCAGGGATACTTAACTAGTTCAGTCGATGTGGATGACATTATATTTGGTCAACAAACAAGGCCTGGTGTGATGACTTTGAGTCTTGATGGAAAGGAGAATTATGAGTATGTTGCTATGGGTTGAGTTAACGATTTTTTCTTAGGCTTACAAGTGTAACCAGCAGCCGATGGGATACGTTTTATCAAGCCAAGACAATATGATCCAGGACATACTTAATAAATTTGATATGGAGATGTGAACCCTGTCAACAACACCCATTAAAGCTTCAAAGCCTAAATCTAAGATGAACCTGCTGATGCCGTTAATTTTACTTTATACAATCCAAGATAGGGTCCCTCATGTATTGAATAGCTTCAAGGCCATATATTCATTTGCACCATAGTGAGTGCGTTGTTCTAGACATCAGGTTACACCTTTATGACTTTCCAATTGAATGCACCAAGGAAGATCTTAATATCTAAAGGCCAACCAAAACTAGTCCTATGGGTACCCAAGAATTCTCCCTTGTTTGGAAGCATATAGTGACAGTGACTATGCTTGTTCTCATATGATAGAAAATCATCACTGGTTGATGTCAATTCCTGGGTATAAGATTGATTTCCTGGCATGCAATTAATCGACAAACCATTGTGGCTACTTCTTCCACCGAAGCAGAATATGTTACTGCTGCTCAATGTTGTGGTCAGGTACTTTGGATTCAAAGTACCATTTGCATTGTTAAAAATCTAGTTTTTCACCAAAGAACAAAGCACATAGAAATTAGGCACCATTTTATTAGAGATGCAAATGAGAAAAATCTTATTCAGGTGCTTAAGATTCACACAGATAAAAATGTGGCTGATTTGTTAACCAAGGCATTTGATGGCCCTAGGTTTAATCAACTAGTGGTTCACATTGGGATGCTTAATCCCTAGATGCCATGGTTAAGGGGAGGATTTGAGTCCAAGGGGAGGACTGTTTTTGTAAAATTTTCTATGTAGTAGGTTTTTCTTTTATGTTCACCACTTAGTTGTGCACCGTAATATTTTTCCTTCTGGTAGTTTTCATTTCTTCTACTGATAAGTTTTAGTTGATTATGGTAAGTTTAATTTTTTTTTCCTTTTCATTTGATAAGATTTGTGTGTTTTGGGTCTAAACCTTTGCAGATGAATGATGAGCATGGTGTGAATTATTGCATGGAGAATGTGGCCTTACAATGATATAAAGTACTCCTTTTGGTTTCGTTGAAGTGTCCTTTCTGGTGTTGGCAAGAGTTACCTACCGGGTACGTTTACTTTGTTATCCTAACTGGTAGAACAGTTCCTGCTGGTCTTGTTAGTTTCTTTAAGGGTTGACTTTTCTTTGAGCGGGTGTCTTAAATTGAGTTTTACTAAAATTCAAAGTTGTAGTTGAGACAATTGGGCATTTAATTCATCAAAGGGTCACATATTTAAAGGGATAATTACTCTTTGCTCTCATTTTTACAAACCCTAATTTTAACAGCCCTTTTTACTCACTCCACTCACTCTTTGAAAAACTCGATTTCCTCTACCAACCAGTAGTAACTTATTCTTGCAATCATACACCAGCTCTAACTCTCAACCACATTCTTTGTCATCATCAAATCAATGGCCGCACTTAAGTATCGTGATGAGCACAACAAGGTGGGTTTCTTGGAGAAACCAAAAGGCAGTACCGATATTCACAATTCTTGAACTTTTTGCGTTACGCACATAAGGTATGCTATTACCAACATAGCCCCTATCATCTATGACTCTTGGTCAAACAGTTTTGGTCCACGGCCTCTCTCAGAGCTTCTGAGGAAGGCCCTCCAGCTATTTTGGTCACCATTGATAGGACTCCCTATACTATAACTGAATCATTAGTTAGGAGCCAACTTCAATTAGATGATGAGGGTGGTGTTGAGGACTTGCCCATAGCTGACATATACTTAGGTATGGACAATCTTGGATACCCTAGTGAAGGCAAGCTGACCTTCTTCAAAAACAAATTCTCACCTCAATGGAGTTCTTAGTTTTACACTATCTATAGCCATTGTCTCATCATACAAATCAGGTAGCTGAATCAATTTGGAAGCCATTGGCTATTGCATAATTGTGACGAGGGGGAGAGGTCTAATTGTCAATGCTAGTAGTTTTCAAAGTGATGGTTAACAACAACAACAATCCTAAAAAGTTTTTGAATGTTCCTATGTTTGATTTTTCTTCAAATGATTTGGAAATTGTAACCTAAAATACCAAACATTAATCCGGCCTTTAAACTGACAAGCAAATTTTGCTAACATAGGCTTAAATTTCAAGAGGGGACCACATGCCACTTTTAGGTACAATGCTTCCCCCTGCTCAAGCTGCTATTGCAGGTGAAAGTTTAGGGGAAGCTGCACCATCTAACCCTCAGGTTGTCCCTGAGACTATCACTGAACCTGATCACTCTCATGATCATGTATCCACACCACCCAGACCAACCACTACTACTTCTGGTTCTCCAGTGAATGAGCCGGGTCCTTTTTCAGACCCCAACATTGCATCTTCTTCAAGACCTCATGAGTCTGTTCCTGATCAATTCACTTCCACAAATGTGGAAGATGAAACAATGGGAGGTTCTTTTTCATACCTCACCTCCTAGTCCACTCAAGCTCCACCTGAAGGTACAGACACCTCAGGAGGTGCTGAGGCCTTTATAAAACTAACAGCTTTGTCTACTCTAGCCGGTCCACTCTTTGTGCAGAAAGTGAATACTCAAGAATCTGAACTTAACGCACACAAGCTGCTGTTCAAGGAGGTAGTAGGAAAGCTGGTTAAGAAGGTAAAATTGTTAGAGGATAAACTCAAAGGTAGAAAAAGGAAGTTTATGATGACTAATTCTGACAAGGAAGAGGATGCTAAACAAGATGTGGATCCTCTTATCAAGCTGGCTTGAGGCACTTCACAGCTGCTGCTAGCATCAGCTGTTTCCTACGTTGGTTCTCATGAACTTATATTCACCTATTCCTATATTCCTTCTGATGAGGTTTGTGGTGTAGTCTGATGTTCCTGCTAGTCACTTCTGGAGGTCCTTTTGCTGATCCTTCCCACCAAGGTATATCCCTTTGTTGGAAGAGAGTCCCTCCAGTCAAGAAAGAACATTTAGCAAAAAGAGGAAGACAAGGTATAGGTGAAGAAGCTGCTAGTAGATTGTAAGTGAAGAAGAGCAGGTCTGAGTTGGCAAGAGAGAGTGAGAAGAGATGTCAAAGGAAAAGACAACAGGGAGGATGTCTGAATTCAGCACAAATACTATATAGATTCTGATTATGAATGACAAATAAGTAAAGTCCATAACATCAGAGGACTTAGCTACAGATCTTAGTTGGGTCCCTGATGCAATGAAGATAACCTTTGCGAAAGTATGGAGCTCTGAATGCAAGGTAAAGAAGAGAGTTGTTGCACAGAGGTTTCAAGACAAAGGAATTCATCTTATGACCTATCCAACAGAAGTGCTTATAGAGAACTCTTGTGAAGAATCAAAGCTCCACCATTTATACTACATGATGGACCATGAAGCATGTGAAGTCATTTTCTGATGATCAACTCAAAACTGAGTTTGACAAAATTAGAACAGCTGCTGCAGAATTACAATCTCTAAACATCAAAGTCTCGTTAGAAAGACCTGGAGCAGATTAGAGCATCAATTCACAAAAGAAGTCCAAATCAACTGAAGCTCCAAAGTCTGATGTTCCTACAGATTCACAACAACCATCTGTTGAAGTTCCTTCTCAGAAAGCTACAAAAGAGGATGTTGAAGTTCCTTCTAACACTGCTTCTACAGCACAACACACTACTTCCTCACTCAAGAAGGTTGGTACCAGGAAGAAGCGATTAGGTCGAAAAGGTGTTCATCCTTCTCACTCTACCATTCCTATTGAAGACGGAGATCCTGAAGCTAAACACAAATTATGCATTAAGTATGCTTCTGATGCAGATTCTGCTTCTGATGATGATACACCCGTTAATTTGCATGCTGTTGTTGACTTGGAGTTATTGCCTATGGGGTTCGGCTAGATCAATGTCATCTACACGAAAGACAACTCTCGCAAGTACTTCACAAGTCTTAGGGAAATCCTTCACTTGGTTACTAGAAACAGAATGAAGAACATCTATGACGGTGTGATGACATTTTATTAGGATATAAAAGCTGAGGGAGTTGTCTGTTCTTTGGGAGATCATAAGTTTTGATAATACTACCAGAAGTGAATGATTGTAGTATTCGTTTATGGAAGAACAACACACTTGTTTATTCACATCTGGAAGCTATAGTCGTATACTGTATTCATAGAGATGTAGACTCGTTTTAGGTGGCTAGTGATACATATTGTTTTGTGACAAGAAAGTATCCTCTCTCTGTCAACCTATCGAGAATATCTTGATGCCATCAGCTGTAAAATTTGTCACGACACAGTGGGTAATGAACTTACCACTACGTTTCATTTGAATGCCTTTCTCTAAGAAAACAAATTTCTGATTCAAAGGCGTCCTAAGGTTCATGACTGGTATTGTTAAGTTTGTTATATATCTCTTATTATTATTTTTTGTTGTTTTTCTTCTATCTTTTGTGCAGCTTGTTGTAAATGGTTTTTGTCTCTTGGAAAATCTTGGTTTTTGGGATACGTCTTTTTGAACTGGACATTTGGGTGTAAAAACTGCAGATGAGCATTTTGTTTTTCACATGCCATCTTTGTATTTCATTGATCTAAGGGGGTTTTTGATAAACTGTTTTATGCACAACTTCGTTAACGAAAAATAATGTTTTGTGCAAACACTCTAATGGTATCTCAATTACAAGCCTCAGGCTAGTGATTATTCTCTATATACATGGGTTTACTTTCTTCACTCGAAAGACGAAACTCCAGAGATCATAAAGAAATTCATTGCTCAAGCTCAATTGAATTACGAAGCCAAAGTTTGCAAGATTCATACTGACAATGGTACTGAATTCAAAAATGCGACTCTTAAAGCTCATTATGAAAAGTTAGGCATCATGCAAAAAATTTCAACTGCTCGTACGCCTCGGCAAAATGGAGTGGTTGAAAGACGTAATCGTACTCTTGTTGAGGCTGCTAGAACAATGCTTATCTTTTCTCGATTACCTGAATTTCTTTGGGCTGAAGCGGTGGCTACAGCTTGTTTTACTCAAAATCAATCAATCATTCATACACGACATAACAAAACACCTTATGAGCTATTACGCGGACGAAAGCCGAATGTTGAGTATTTTCATGTGTTTGGCTCATTGTGTTATCCAACAAATGACTGAGATGATCTTGGAAAAATGAAACCAAAAGCAAACATTGGGGTTTTTATTGGTTATTCGGAAACATCAAGAGGGTTTCGAATCTATAATCGACGCACCAAAAAGATTATGGAAACCATTCATGTCAAGTTTGACGAGCTTACAGCTATGGATTCTGAACATGACTGTTTAGAACCTATGCTCCAACGATTCAATAATAATACTTCATTAGCAGACGCAATGAATACTCCATCTAAAGAAGATTTGGACAATTTGTTCGGTCCAATGTTTGAAGAATATTTTAAGAAGAGGTCTTTTGATACACCCATCAATTCCGCTGCACAATCGACTCAATTTCATGAAGACTCGCCTTCTACATCTTCAATAATTTTGAAAATCATGAGGCTCCTCCCATTGAAACTACATCTGACGAACAAACTTCTCCAATCTCTTTAACAGATGCTGATGAATTTAATCAAGAAGATTCTGCTGATTTTAATGGCAATCTGGATTTTGTTCCATATAATACTCCAAGTCATGAGGAAATTAAATCCTCTACGACAGCTCTAGAACCATCAAATGTGCAGAATTTCCACCAAGTACAACCCTCAACTAACATTTGGAAAAAAGATCATCCTCTAGATCAAGTTAATGGTGACCCATCCAAACCTGTAATGACTCGTTAAAAGCTTCAAACAGATTCTGAGGTATGCATGTATGCATTAACCGTCAGCACTATCGAACCAAAGAATATTAAAGAAGCTATGGCCGATCAGAATTGGATTAAGTCCATGCAAGATGAGTTGAATCAATTTGAGAGACTACAAGTTTGGTAACTCGTTCCACGACCAGAAGGAAAGAATATCATTGCTCTCAAATGGCTTTGGAAGAATAAGTGTGATGCTAAAAATATTGTGGTTCGAAACAAAACTCGTCTTATGGTAAAAGGATACAGGCAGGAAGAAGGCATTGATTTTGAAGAGTCATTTGCTCTTGTTGCTCGTCTTGAGGCTGTTCGAATGTTTATTGCTTATGTTGCTCATAAGAATATCACCATCTTCCAAATGGACATCAAAACGGCTTTTCTCAATGGTCCATTGAAAGAGGAGGTTTATGTCAGCCAACCTGAAGGGTTTATTGATCCAGAATTCCCAGATCACGTCTACAGGTTGAAAAAAGCTCTATACGGTCTTAAGCAAGCACCTCGTGCATGGTATGACAAATTGTCTTCTTTCCTAATTCAACATGGGTTCACTAAAGGTATTGTTGACCCAACTTTGTTCACACGACGTCACGGGGAAGACATATTACTTGTTCAAGTATATGTTGACGACATTATTTTTGGATCAACAAATCCAGATTTTTCAAAACGTTTTGCAAATCTAATGAAAAATAATTTTGAAATGTCGATGATGGGTGAACTAAAGTTCTTTCTTGGACTTCAAGTTCATCAATCTCCCCGTGGCATATTCATAAGTCAGTCACAATATGCTATTGAGTTGTTAAAGAAACATGGTCTAGATGAGTGCGTCTCAATGAGCACACCCATGGCAACTGAGAGACTGGATGCTGATTTACAAGGCACTCCTACTGATCAAACGACTTATCGTCGTATGATAGGAGGGCTAATGTACCTAACAGCCAGTCGTCCAGACATTGCTTATGCTACTTTTGTATGTGCTCGTTATCAAGCACGTCCTACGGTCAAACACCTCAAAGAGGTTAAACGAATCTTTCGGTACCTAAGATAGTCCTATAACATGGGCCTATGGTATCCGAAGGATTCCAGATTTGAACTAATTGCATATTCAGATGCGGACCATGCAGGATGTAAAGATGATTGTAAAAGCACATCAGGAGGATTTCAATTTCTAGGTGAAAAGCTCGTGAGCTGGAGTTCAAAGAAACAAGATTGTACTGCAATGTCTACTGTTAAGGCTGAATATGTTTCCTTGTCTGCATGCTGTGCATAAGTCATTTGGATGCGTATACAACTACTAGATTATGGATACAAATATAACCGGATTCCGATGTATTATGATTCCAAGAGTGCCATTGCTATCTCATGCAATCCGGTCCAGCATTCAAAGACAAAGCACATAGACATCCAGTATCATTTATTTAAGGAACATGTTGAGAAGGGTACTGTGGAACTTTACTTTGTCGGAACAGAATACCAACTTGCGGATCTATTTACTAAATCTCTTCCTAAAGAACGCTTTGAGTATTTGGTTCATCACATTGGTATGATATGTGTGACTCCAACTCAGTTAGAAAGTCTGACAAAGTTATCTTCTTGAAAAGATCAAAGCAAAAACATGTAAATTGAATTTCCAAAAACAAAAGAAAAAAATTGAAAAAATACAAAATTATAAAAAGATTTGTCATATTTTTCAAAATAAAAAAAATCATAATTTAAAGATCACATGATCAGATTCATGATTCCAAATTTTTTATATATATAAAGCTTTCGATTGAAAAAACGGGATCATAATCTGAGGGGGAGTAATTGAAATTTTTTCATTCATATACATCATTTCAGAAATAAAATAAAAACAATGATCTCTCAAATGAACTGACTTTGAAAAATGATTTCATTCCAAGGGGGAGTTTTTGATAACATTGGTCAACTTATCATTACTCGAGGGGGAGTTTTTGAAAATTTAAAACAAAATTCAGAAAATAAAAGAGATAACTCGAAAAGGAAAACTACAGGGGCTGAAAGTGTCATTTATCAAAAATTGATATTCGGTTACTATAAAAAGGGAGGAAAATTTTCTTTTTACTTTTTATTTTACCGAGTCGAATTATCGAGTTTGAGAAGAAAATTCAAGAAAGATTTCCGAAGCTCATTACAGCGATTACAACTTCTTTTCTTTCTCAAACGTAAGTGGATATGAGTTTTGATTCAGATCTAAGATGTTTTGAATTATCGAGTTTAAACTCGGTAAGATTCAGGGATTACCGAATTTGGGAGTTATCAAATTTTTGATAATTGATTAGCTCAAGGACGATAAAAATGAATGATTGTGTGGAAATAACTGAAACATAGCTGAGACAAAGTCTAAAAACATTAATTCGATGCAGAAATAGAAACTCGGAAAAGATTGGTGTTTATCGAGTTTGTTGTTTATCGAGTTTGATTTGTTGCACAATTTTTGGAGTCTAAAACAACATAAAGGAATCGAGTTTAATTTTTCATAAGCTAAAAGGATTCATCTTTTATCTATATTGTGAAACTCAGTCAATGTTAAAAAGTCAAACTCGGTAGTGTCAAAAAGTCAAATTCGGTAATGTCAAAAAGTCAAAATCATTTGTGAATAAGTGAATTTGTTTTAATTGTCTACTGAATTTTATGTGCTCATGATTTCTGCATGCTTATGATGATTAATGCTCGAATGTTTGTGAAACAAAAAGATCAGTCTCTCATGTATTTTGAAAACATCAAATGATTGTGAAAAAGAAATCAAGTTTTAATGAATTCTAAGCTTTGAGATAAATATATCTATTCATAATTCTTTAAGTGGTCTAAGTCATGTCCGGTTTTGACCGTTTTCTGCAATGAATAGAATGAGGAGTGAGTGACTTAGTGACCATTCAGTTATTCAATTAGATGTGTTTGTCTACACTGTTTAGGATTCATGACAAAAAGTAAAAGTGAAATTTTTTTATAACTTGAATATGAAAATTCAAGTCTCAATTGTTTAAGTGGTCTAAGTCATGTCCGGTTTCCGGCCGATTTTTATCTACCAATGAACAAATGAGGTATGAGTGACTTAGTGACCATTCAGTTGTGGGTTTGTGATTATGAATGAATTCTATGTTTATCATTATATAAAAAAAGTTTTTTGTCCAAAAGATTTCTGAAAAGATATCAAAATCTTGTTATTGCAAAATGTACTATCTTTCATATAAACAATTTAAGAATAGTATGATCTCTCTTTACTTTTTTCATAAAAGAGTCTTGATTAAAAACAAAAGAGAAATCTTTATCTTTCTTTAAAGAGTATCATGTCATAAAGAATTTCTTGCGAGGATATTTTAAAACAGACAGAGAGAACTAAATCCATACGCGAAAAAGCAAATCAAAAGTGTGTTCGAAAAAGAATTTCCAAAACACACAAAATGTCTTAATCAAAGAAAAATTCGAATAAAGCGTATGCATGTGCTAAAAAAAAGCAGAGAACAGCAACATGAGAAACAAACTGATCAAAATATGTCAAAAAGAATTTGCCAGGACATATTAAAACAGACATAGTGAAAAAACATGAACCAAATGTAGTGATAAAAGAATTGTTTGATACCTAACATCTTTATTTCATTCATTCAGTAATCATCATGGCACAACAACAACATGCAGCTGATGTTCATCCAGACGAACTGTGTCCTCCAAACAAAATATATGATCTTATGGATGCTAACAAGAAGATTGATTTTGAACACGTGCAATGTCCACCTGAAAGCAAACTTCTGACGAAGATCATCAAGAATCATCCATTACGATTCAGTATTGCAGCTTCTTTATCAGTACCATGGATCTATATGGCACAATTTTGGCATACTTTGAATGAAGACGGATCTAAGTATAGACTCACGTTTATGCTTGGTAAGAAAGAGCTTTCTCTTACCCTGGATGACTTCAGAACAATCTTTCATCTACCACAAGCAACTGACAACAATCATGATAGTTTCGTGCCACCACCATCATTTTTAGACATGGTTCCATTCTACAAAAATGAATTGGGATTTACAATGGAGCTAAAGACATCATCAAGCTTTAAGACAACTGGTCTTCTACAGCCATGGAAAACGTTATGCAAGATATTTTCTAAATGCTTGACAACATGCATAACTAGTGGGATCAACCACCGTTGTAGATAATGCAAATGATGTATTGCTTTATTAATAACATTCATGTTGATTATGAGGAGCTACAATGGGAAGGACTTCATTATTCTCTTCATCATCCAACATCTTCGATTCCTTATCTAAGATTTACTAAGATCATCATTAGTCATTACATGACTAATTTTCCTGAGATTTCAAGGCGTGTTAGAGAAAGGTATCACAATCTGAAAGATGATGATATAATGAAAAATATCTTTAATTTAGGAAGACACAAAGATAGAGTTGGAATGAAGATTCCATATTGGATGATCTTAGAATAAATAAAGCACACAGAGCATTATCGAATGTATGCGAAAGTGTTTGGGATAGATGTTCCTCTGACTCAGTCACAACCGACTAAGTCTACCCAAGGAACGCATAGGACACCTAGCGCCCCTAGGTCACCTAACCCTAACATGGATGCAGGAGTGTCAAGTGCTCCAAAATGATCAACTGTGATTCATTTTTGTATTCCTCAAAGGAGATCCACACGTCTTACTCCACCAGCTCCAGTGCCAACTATTGATAAAGTAGATGAGATGATTTTACAAGACACACTACAAGTAAGTCTTGCTGAGCACAAAAGTTGAGAAGAGCAAAAAGCTAGAGAAAATGTGAAACTGGTGAACAAGCACTTGGCATCCGTGGAAATTGAAAAGATGGTAGAAGGACCAGAGAATGTTATTGATGATAGTTCAATCCCTAGGAATGATGATCAAAATATTCCCGGCACTAGGTTAGAGCCCAGGAGTGATAAGGAAAGTTCGGAGGTGGAAATTACTAATAATGAAGAGGTGGAAATTACTAATGTTGTAATACCTGTAAATGTTAATGAAGAAGAGGAAGAAATAACTGATGAGGTGTATGAATTAAAGCGAAGGGAGAAGTGGAAGATTGTATAGGAGTATAGGAATACACCATTCCCCACACCAATTAGATCTCCTAGGATTTATACTGATCTCGTATCTTCAAATATTGAGAAACTCTAGGAATTGACGGTAACTGATACTACACCTACACCATCATCAAGTTCACTCAACACCAAGTTATCTACCACAAACTGACTTCTATCATTATTCAAAGCCAAACCTGCTCGTTTCAAACGCAACAAGAGTTTCTTTCAGGAGTTACAGGGACGTTATGGATATTTGTTTGAACATCTAAGAGCAAAGTTCTTGTCAAGGAAGTCATTTGATACTCTTGTTGATCATCTCTAGGAAGTAATGGTTGAATCACTACCTACTATGGTAGATACGCATATCAAGGAGCAAGTCGAGAAGCAAGTTTCTGAGCAGGTTAAAGTTTAAGTTCCAATGTATGTTGCAAAAGGGCTGTTTTTGGAAAGCAATGGAATAAAGAAGAGAGAGATAAGATGATTGCTAAAGCTATGTTACAGGAGCGTGGGAAATTACAGGCTCAAATTTTCTCACAGATTCAACAAGCAATTGATATTAACATTCCTTCTTTGGTTGATGCGTCTGTAAGAAGTTATATGTCTGGACATATTCTTCATGTTCATCCAGCTCAACCACAAACATCATCTGTTCTAGAACAACAATATCAACTATATCTATCAATGAAAGTCTATCCTTAGTTGCAGCAACAAGATATAGCAATATGGTTGGCACTTTAGATGAAGTTTGAGACAATTCAGGTACCTCAGACTACTTGTAGAACTTCTTCTGTTCGCCCACAAGATCAGGACAGTCCTCATGATGATGCTCATCTTGAGGGGGAGAATAGTGCAAAGCAGAAGAAGACATCTGAGTATGAAGGACATATAACTAGAGAGTCGTCTGGACAAGTCAATGAAAAAGAATAAGGTCAATCATCTTCAAGGAATCAAGAGCAAACAGATGATTATGATTTTTGGACTGGGTCTTATGCTTCAGATGATGATGAAATAATAACAAAGCAAGTATCACAAGATATTATGGAAGAAGTGTCACTGACCATTAATGAGGCAGAGCTAAAGAAAATTGCTGATGAGATGTTGAGACAAAGATGTACTTCAGGAGATGAGGATCAATATCACATTGATCAGATGAAGAATTTCTTGAAGAGTGACATTGTTTGGGAAAGCAGAAAGGAAATTCTTGCTTCTCCACATCCACGAAAGACCACACCTTTTGTTCAAAGCTGTCAGGGAGATCTTGAAGCTCCAACATTATCTCGGATAAATCAAGATCTTTTGTATTTGAAGAAAGGAAGTTCAGGGCCTGAGAAGATAGTGTTGTCACTTCACAAGTTTCCTGCAATTATCTTCAATGATGTTGATATTGAAGAACGGACTTCCAAATGGGTGAATAAGTGTGTAAAGAAATTTAATCCTTATGCTCGGTATGGTGTTGAACATTGGAAGAATCCTCATGCAAAGATCTTCTACATAAAGAGGCAGAAAGAGCCTGGAAAACCAAAGGAAGTTGTTTATTCGAATTCAAAGATCATTCAAGTTATCAAGACGTACTGGGAACTGGGCCATGAACACAAGTTCATCACAGAGATAGTTGCAAGAAGAGCCAATGAGTGCATAGTGTCAATTACCGAGCCTGATTACAAGAATCTCAATAAGAATGATATTGAGGATATGTACTTGCTGATCATGAATGGCAAGGTACCTGATTATGCAGAAACAGGTCTGCTGTGGTCTTTATCAGTTTTCATCAGAAGTTCAGTGATATGGGAAAGAGTGCATGACTTTCAACTTGGAATAGAAAGTTATCAACAGAAAGTTAATCTTACTGCACCAACAATATCTTTTCCAGGAATTGAAAAGCACAAAATGTTCTCCATCATCTATGAGCCCGTGCATGGAATAATATACAAGAATAGCAAGAAAGAGAAAAGGGTGATGAGACATTCAGAGATTCATAAGTTTTGTGATGCAACACTAAACAGAGTATTAGAAGGTCTAAAGAGTTACAATAATGATGTTAAGTATGGCTATATACAAAGAGATCTCACCGAAGATGAGGTTGAGTATTTGAAATTGTTTGAAGAAGAAATTGAAGTGAGATTGAAGTATCGCAACCAGATGAGAAGATGGGAGATGTATGTGAATGGAAGACCACTTGGACCACGAAGGGAACGCCCAGAATAATCGACCCTTAGGGGGAGATTGTTAGGTTCATAAAAAGTGCCGATTATGTGGTTTAATTATATTTAGTCATTAGTCTTTATTTTGTTAAGAATAAAGTAGCTTGTAATAAGGTTTATTATGCTAAAAGAAAGAAATAGCATAATTACCAAAGTATAGGGACTAGAAGTGAAACATTAGAAAAATAAAGGAAGGGAAGCTTCCTTCCCTCTCCTATAAATACCCCTTCTAATCACCATTAGAAGGGTAAGCCTTGTAATAATCTTTTCTATTTTTCCCTCCATTTTATATCATTTGAAAATTAAATACTTGTCATCCTCTACTATTCTCTCTAAGCTTTCATTGATGATCATGTATGATTCAAGATAAACAAGACCTAACAAGTGGTATCATACGCCATTAGAGAATTAGAGTGATTCGATTTGTGAATTGTTACACGTCCGAGTACCATACAATGTAATTCGGAGGATTCGGTTGAGATTTTTGATCTTTCGATTTGTATTTTGGCAGTTATTTTGAGTAATTAAACATTATCGAGTATCTTAATGGATTTGACGTGACGAATAACTGTGGAGTTTGCATTCTCGAAAGTGTGTTACCATTCTTGGAAGGGGTTTTAGTATTCTCGGATTATTTCTTTACATTTTCGGAAATGTTAGTATCACTATTAGTTTAATTTCGATAGAAAAGTGTTGTAATAGATATATACACATTTTTGGTTCTATCGAAAAACGTATATTAGGTGGTTATTGATAAACTCGGTTGTCTATCGAGTTTCATAAGTATTCACACATTTTCAAAGAAAAAAATATATTCGCAATCGATCTTATCACGAGAGACAAAAATACGCCACGAAACGTTTCTAGGAAAACATAAATCACGTCGTTTCCAAACGGAAAACTTTGAACGGAAGACCAACCCAAATCTTAGCTTGGTAATCAATTTAACGAAACAAAACACACATCCTCAGACAAAACTAAAACATACGCCATTATCTAAAACCAAATATCCATCAATACTCAAAACCAAAATACACATGTCGCCCTCCCGACTCATTTAATAATGCCCTACCAGTTGCGAAAAATATTCCGGAGTACACACGACCCCATCAAACGCATTATGGCGGTAGCATATAAAATCACACAATCAATTAAGCACATATTCACCTATTGTCTTTTTATATGATTTTTTTTTCTACTTAGCTTATCATCACGCTTGGCAACAATCATGCACGCTTTTCATAAGTTTTGGCAAAATATACGCGCCTACTTATTAGAAAGCCTTAGCAATGGCTATGCTCATCGCGTGGGTTCATACCCAATCGTTTATATCGCTCACTATACCGAGCTTGCCAGATGGCCATACTTCCTGGAAATGACCTCGATCAAATCACGGCTAGATTTTGGCCAACCATAGTCACGCTCATGGGCTATCTTGCCATAATCGACAGTGGTCTACCATGCTTCCGTACTTCTCAAGTCAATCTTCATCTACATTTGGGTAAGCAAACCCATTAACTCACGTCTTACGTCGTATCACGGCTACACAAAAGCGACACAATCGCTTACTACCATTCAAATGCACACAACACAATAAGCACATTATTCACATAATTCGGCGGCGATAATCCTGCTAGAAAACATATATTGTCAAAATACAAATAAAAAACAATCAAGAAAACATTTGAGCATCATGGGCTCGTTGCTTGATCGATGAAAATAAAAGATTCCAACGCCTTTACATGGCGACTAGCACAATCGGCTTGATCCCAATACATCGCGTCACATCCCGATGAATCAAATCATTGAATCAAAATAATCACTCACATTCCTAATTTTGATACAGTTCGGCTTAAGGCGTTAGCTACTTTGATTGGTTCCTCCAGGATGGAAACGGATGTTACCATTCGGCTAGATCTCTATTCTTTTCGCTCTTTCTACGCCAACAAAGTCGTTACGTCAAGGAGTAAGGATCACTAACCTTAAGTATATGTTTTGTCTTATCAACTCAAATATAATTCCCAACATCAGGTATACTTACAACTATACTACCACTACATTCCATTTCGGGGAAAAAAGTCTTCTTCACGGCCATCAGTTGACACACCAAAGGCATCACGCATCTAATGTAGGAGAAGTCTTCTCCATTTCTCATTTTCAACCTCGAGACTAACCATCTCAGCTTCCACCCACCTTGGGAATCTTTTCATTCCAAGAAGATCCCTTCTTAGTGTCGGTATCAGGTTTACACCCTTGGTAGCTTAAATCTACCATTACTTACTAGCACACCGACTACACTTGGTCTTGACATGTCTTCATAACAATTACCGGTCTATATTGCCACGAACTAAACTTCACTCCTTTCTAGACACACTCGTTTCGAACAACACCATAGGTATTTCCTCTTCAGGACGACTCGGTCATAATGACTAGCATGAGACTCTCTTCATGCATTCAATAGGAGTAGGGTTACTTGCATAAGAATCCGTAGTAGGGTAAAAATATTTTCTTCTTCCGGAAGCTTGACCCGGAGATTTATCTCAATTATCAAGCGTTTAATGGTGATGATTTTCCCGACATGGCGCGATTCTTCCTAAATTATGCATAGTTGATCAGGTTATGCATAATTGAGGACCAAACGACATCATGTTCATCCTCGTCAAAACGTTCCTTTTTCATACGCTACACACGTAAATTAAAAAAAATTAACATTAGATAAAAATAAAATAGAGTTGTTTCAAAAGAGAGAAAAGAAGATAGCACCATCTCCCATTCTCATTATTTAAGAGGGAATTTATTTATACATATATTATTTTATTTTATTATATTTTTTTGTAAAGAAAATTTATTTGACACCATAGGGTCAGTTTATGAAATTTGAAAACACATTTTTCCATTGTTTACATAAACAATTTATACAACATAGTCAATATGATTCGCGCAACGACATTTGTTCAACACACAAATTCGTTATTGCAATTCACAGTTTTAAAAATCATCAATTCATAATACATCATTAAATACAGTTTGGTCAACGGTCACGGCAAGTGTCAAAAATAATACCCACTCATGGATAATGCAAGCAAGTAAGTATCACACGTGTGCGAAAGATCCACCAACCGGAATCATTCCACACTCGAGATTAGGTCAGTCTGATAACAGGACTACCCAATATATCAACATCCACAATCATACAAACTCATAATCAAAGGATAATCATAATCTCATAACCATTATAATAACAATACTAGGGGTAGTACATGTACAACCAAAATCCCCTAAAAGTTACAAATCTTCGGTTCTAAGACCGATACATCCCAATCATGATGATTCCAAGTTTCTAATACAGAAATCCTAACATATCCAAATGGCTGCGGTGTTCACAAAAACCAAAATACACCCTGCAGCATGACCTCACTAACTGACACTAGCAGTTTAGTGGCTATACAATGGTCATAACCAAATCCAAAAATCAAAATAAAATACTAATAGGACTACTGGGGTCCTGGTGGTCTTATCTCCAATGCTGCAATCCGTCTATTCTATCCCAAAATACACTGCATCAATGAACTCTCTCGGCTGCTCATCTCCGAGACTGTAGTCTGCAGCTGCTGGATCTGCGTGTCTCTCTGCTGCACATCTATCTGCAAGGCCTGCACCTGCTGAGTCAACTCAGCAATCATCTCATCTCTCTGGGCCGCAGTCTGCTGACCCTGCTCAACCTGAGCGCCAACCTGCTCCCATCTATCTACAGCATAGGCCATCTGGGACACTATCACCTATACCTGTCCCTCAACCGCATAGACCCTCGGGCCTAACTCCCCAATGGTAACACCAGCTGCTACCTCTGCATCACTCACTTGGTTAACCCTCTGCACTAGCTGTTCATGCCCGTACTCTAGGTTACCCAGACGGGTACTCAAGTCCTTAATCACAGCTAAAGGTACATGAAGTCCTGAGGCTGAGTAAGGGAAAGACGGTCCCTCAGCAGCCACAGTGGATGGACCTCCAACCTCATAGACACTCGGTGGGGGCACCGCTAGCATCGGAGGTGGTGTGACGGGAGCCATCAGCCACTCCTCGTTCACCTCCTAAACCTCTTCCATATCAAACCCATCGGAGGCATCATCCTCGAAGTCATCATCTCCAAATAGCGCAGCCAAGTCCTCCTCCATATCAACTACGGGAGCGATCACCTGCTCCTCCTCTGCCACAGCTACTGGCTTCACAACCTCCTCAATAGCAGGTATGACCATCGGCTCGTCCACCATAGCTTCAAGCTCTCCAAGTAAATAATCATCCGCCTCAAGCCACCCGTTGTGGTTGTTCGGGTTATCAGCATATCCTGGTAACGGTGCGGGTGCGAAGAAATCGTAGGCTGGGTGTGGCTCCAGCTCGTCTACGGGGAAATCGAATACGCGATCCGGCAACAAAGGTTCGCCCATGATACTACAAAAGAAAAGAAATACTTATATTAGTAACCACCATACATAGTTTTAATCATATGTAAAAATTATACTCATCACATATCAGGATGGTTTTATGACATTGCATTAAATGCATAAAGAAAATTTTAAGTTTTTCGTGAGATGCGAATACCAAGTTACGTCTATATAACCATACATCATAGAACGGATTCCGTATATATATGCTTATATAATCATTACTTATATCAAGTGTATCCCACTTGTTACGCACATAATATGCAATCAAATATACCACATAAGGCTTCTAAGGATCGGGAACGGCGCGCGCGGATATCAGACAATGATGAAAGACTCGTAATTTTTTTCCAAAAATAGTTGTAGTCTAAGTTTTATAAAACAACTTAGTTCACTACAACTCGTGCTCTGATACCACTCTGTAACACCCCCAAACTAAGATACGCAGCAGAATACAACATTTGGGGTGCTACTTCATAATACATGTACACGAGTCCCAGTAAACGTTCAAAGATACATTTTTAAAACACAATTTCATTTATTAGAAAGATCGGAGTTACATAGGTCCCAATACCAACATAGAAATTTATTTCTAAAAGTCACAACACGACTTGCTTTCTAAAACATTAATTTAGTTTATGACACTGCTTCACCGAGGCACCGCTCTTGATATCCACATTCCGTCCCATCCAAGCCATCAATAATACCTAATCTGAGATACATGCTTAAAACGTCAACAAAACGTTTAGTAAATTCATAGAGTTTACAAATAACAGTTAGAACGCATATTTGGTTCAACATAACATATAACATTGCTCGTAAGACAAGTTATGAAAATAATGATTTCCAACTAAATGAGCTCATGTACCGAAACTTAACACATTCATCCCGTAGGACGAAATTATGTCCGAGAAGTATGCCACATCTCCTAGTACTAACTACAAAATGTCCGTTACAAGGTGCTCACCTTCGAATTCATACCCCAGACAGGGTTGTCAAACCCAATAGATCTATTTAATGCATTAGCGTTCACCATCAACAAGGCAATTAACGGCCACACAGTAAAAGGCGTATACTCAATAGTGAATGGAATCATATTTAGTATCAAATACATTGCGTTTTCATTTTCAAAACAAGCAAGTATCCCCCTCGCGGGTTTAAAAACATTTAAAACACTTAAAAGCGAGGCTATGAACTCACCTTGATCGAAGCGACAGCTTAGATGATACAATTAACATCGTAAACAATCTCAACGAACAAATCCAACGAACACGATCAAACGACACCTATAAATTTCAGCGTCTGCTCGAATCTACACACATACACGAACAAAGTATGCGTGACCATCGATCGATACACGTCATCAACAAAACATCCAACAATACACCATAACGACACGACACAACACTCACACACACACACTCATATATAATATATTATATTTTAATAATGATATATATATATATATATATATATATATATATATATATATATACATGTGATGAGAAATCCACTCACAATATTAGGTTACGATCGTTCTTTTATTTATATTATACTTCGCTTAATTGAAAACTTCTTATTTTAAGAAACTTTCTATTTTAGGAAAGTTACTATTTTCGGAAAGTTACCATATTTAGTAAGTCTCGTTATCCAATTATATTTATAATAATATTAATTCATCTCGTCGAACCCTCGACATTCAATTAATTACTTACACCGGTCTTATACTTAAATTTTCCAAAAGTTACTATTTTTAGAATCTACTTTATCTGTATCAATCGTTAAGTTTAAAATGTCCTACTCTTAGTAATAATAGCGTTTAATTACTTTTATTATTCCCGACAAGTTTAGTATTAACCCGTTGACTTTCAAAAGTCAACGTTAGACTTTAATTGAATTTGACTTTTTATACATATGTATAATTAAATCTGACCCGCTCCAAATGACCCGTTATATCACATTTTCATGACTCGGACTAAAAAGAGATTTTACGTAAAACGACATTCCGAAAAACTTTTTAGTTTTAGCCGAGACCCGAAACTCGACAGAAAATTACCAAAAGGCCCCTGCAAGTTTTCTGCATGAACTAAGACATTTTTAATAAAAGCGCAGACTTCGACCTTGGGTTTTGACCCGTTATTACTCGATTTTAGTACTAGCGAGCACAATTACTCAATTTTAAAACATCATTCTGAGCAACTTTCGTGTTTCGCCGGAAGGCCGAAACGGACTCGAAAGTGCTCAAAACGAGCGTTTAATTTCCTGACAGCAAACACAATTATCTACAAGTGCTGAATTTTACGTCAAAAATATATATCTCGTTTTAGTTCTAACTTTTTCGTTATTAGGAGTTAGAAGCCCCATCTTTTATCAAAACGATTGTCTAAGTAAGCTTTATCATATTTTGTAGTCTAAAATCAGATTTCATAAAATCTCGACCCTTGTTTACCGTGCCAAAGTTTATGCACAAAATATATCTATTCCCAATCACGGCAAAACTCATTTTTGACCAAAAATCTTACGGCATATCTAATATGGCCTATAACTCACATTTAATTTGCTCAAATATTGTATAACATCAACTAACTAATCGGCGCAAGATCTTATCGATTCCATCACATGCAACGACTAATAATTATTTAATAAACGAAGACGAACAAAACCAAAACATAAAGGGTGCTTACAATGCGATGATAAGCAAGATCAGACTCGATAAATGGTCACACTTGCCTCCTTTGTTCCTTTGCCGTGACTTCGACCCCAAAACCCAAACCAAAACTGAACCAAATCAAATCCAAACCAATCCAACGTGACCCGAAATATTTATAAGCAAACACCACACCCTTTTGGTGCCTTACCCGGTTCGAACCACAACCCAACCCAAGAACCTCATCTTTTCACAAATTAAATCTTGTACAAAAACCTTCCCAACTAGTTATTTATTTACCACCTACACCAAAACCTTCTTATTTCATTCAAAATTTAAACATGCAATAATCCTCAATGCATGTGCACTTTTCTTTCATAGATGATTATAAATGAACCTCCTAAACAATGTGGAGTGACTAGAAAAATTAAAACACCAAAGGTAGGGGTGTGTTCGAACCAAAAAGAAAGGAGGGAAAGGAAAACAAGCTAAAACAAGCTAAAACTTTATTTTTGGTGAATCTAGATCATCTTTGGGTGATGTTTGAATAGGTTTAAATAATCAAAGCTCAGAAAAATAGTTTGTATGTGTGTGTGTGGTACTCGGCCGAACCCAAGGACAAGGAGGAGAGAGCCAAGTTTTTGAACTATGACTTTTATTAGTTAAGGTAGGTCTTTTATGCAAAATAGGAAGCAACAATGCCATCATTACTTACATGTATAGGAAATCAAAACTTGTTGAGTGTGTTGGGTACCCTAGGTGTCGGCTAGGGTGGCTAAATATGCATGCCATATTTTTTTCTTTTTCATTACTAGTAAAAACTCTATGTAGCATTTTAATTTAAATGTAACTTGTACCCATTTAAATAAAACGCAAACCTTAAAAGTGACATTTGGCCAAAGTCGAGGAACAAGGATGACAAGGTTCAAAAATAATAATTTACGACCAATAATATAATAACAAGACGCGTCATAAATTTTTATGATGCTCAAAACGATCAACGAACGCGCGGTTAAACAATGACTCACGAAACCTCAGAATTAAAAATTTCAAATTTCCTTTCTCAATAAATTACGAAAATAATTATTTACGACAAATAAAAATTTCAATGTCGACGTTCGCTCATAAGAATTTATAAAATAATGATTATGACGTCGAATTCGCGATCGTTATACGCATCGTGAAACTCGGGTTGTTACAGTATATTCGCCATGTTGAGTTTGTGAGCAAAATCATGTGTTGAACAGCCGTCTTGTGGTTTCAAGACTCCAACACTTCCAGACTTGTAGATACTTCAACCAACTCGTCGATTTCTTTTCTTTCATCGAGGTCATGTGTAAAATAGGAAAAACGTGCATTCCTATCTTGGTACCTACGGTTAATTTAAACTAAACTAAATAAACTAAATACGAGTCAGTCTGTCAAATACGCCGTATCATGTGCTTGAATACGCCGTATTGCCAGAACTGACAATAATGTTTTAAAAGTGCATAAAAAGTAAAGACTGATAACGTCCAGACAATCAATACGCCGTATGGTATGGAGCGGATACGCCGTATTGATGTCTGGGAAGACAGACTCGATAAAATTAAATAACATTCCGAGTTGTCTCCCGGGAAACACTTTTGTTTACAGCGAAGTCTTTAAGTTAGACTTTTCTTCAGCTTCTCTTCACTCAGCTCTTGTTACCATCCATCCTTCGTCCATCATGCGAAAGATTTCCTGGTATGCTCGCCATGCATCTTCGCTCGTTCTTGCCAAATTGTCGTATTCATCTTATTTAACAGCAACATACTCTTCGTCTTGTCTGAATGAATACTTGATCATCTCGAATCTTCTTATAGTGCAAACCGGCAGTTCATGAGTTTTACATAACTCTTGTCTCTCATCATGAGTTTCATTCCCATATTCTCTTTCATTATGATCGCGGTAGGTAATCTCATGGTTTTCCCATCTTCTCCAACCATCATTGCTTGATTCATCATCACTGATTAAGCCTTCCATGATAGCTTTATTTCTTAAGGCTTCATCTTTTAGTTCGCTATCAATCAAGGCTTCGTACCATTCATAATCTTGGTAGTGGAGCGAGTTTCCAACTACGTAAGCTCCAGGTAAGTTTCCTCCATTACAGTATCCATCATCCTTCTAACTACATGTTGGCTATTCCGAACATCCAGTTTTATAATTGAAAGGCTTGCAATAATGTTTAACTGGTGTTGGTTCTTTCCATGCTCCTTCTTCCGTCCATGGCTTTTCGTCAACCCATGACACATCTTTGTTCCATTCATAGATCTAATCGTTTTTAAAATCTTCGTAAGTCTTAAATCCTTGAATATCCTTAGTAAGTAAGTCTGGATCGATTTGCAAAAGATAGTTGAATTCTTTGAAGGCCTTGCACATAGGCGTCATAAAATTAAATATATTAGTGTCAATTCTAAAGACTTCAGCAACTTCATCTTTATTATTAGAATCAAAAGATTCTTCATCCGTGATCTCAACTTCATCATCTCCTCTAATCCAGTAAATCCATAATGCTTTCATTGTATAATGATCCATTGTTTTGCAGTTAAAAAATTTTGAACCCAACCATTCAGTAAATGCAACATCAGATGGATCATATCTCATATCATCATCAACTTCATGTGACATTTGTTGCTCTGAATCATCATCCTTGTTTGAGTCACATAGGATGTTAGCAACCTCAACCTCATATGTGAATAAATTATCATCCATTCCGCTCATTCGGTTGAATTCTTTGTTGAAAATTTCAAGTGATGTATCGCAAGCGAGCGAAACATCATTGATCTTTCGAGTCTCAACTTTCTCGAACTCTCCTTAGATTATCTTTGTCATTGTTACTGAAAATAACCACAAAATTATCAGTAGAACCAGCTGGAAAAAGGTGTTAAAAAATTTGAGCTTTAAGTTCGAGAATGAAAAAGAACTTTATTGTTGCTATATCAGATGATCGATACGCCGTATTCAATAGAAGTGAATACATCGTATTAATCAGTTGAATGAATACGTTGTATTTGACAAAAAGTTGGATACGCCGTATCCAATGAAAGTGGATACGTCGTATCGAGTTATCGACCAGAACAGTGTATTAGAAAACGATTAAATTAAACAAACAATTAAACACACAAATATACAAGCAAACAATTAAACTAACAAATATTCAAAATTTACAGAATATACAAGAATATACACTAATCTAAATTACACTAATCCTAAGGGTTAGATCTAATCTAATGTTAAAAACCAAAATATAAAATAAAAATCAAGATTAATTCACACTCCCCGGCAGCGGCGCCAAAAACTTGATGTGTCATTATGTGGTGTTTATTTATGAAAGTTCAAGTTTTAAATTTATATTTTGCCGACTCAACCAAAAACAACACTTTAACGGGTAGTGTACCCGATCGATGATAGTTTTGTGGTAAGTAGGGTGACGAACACTTGAAGCGAGGTTAAATCTTTCAATTTATTAATATTTTGGTTAACTAATCTAGGTTAATTCTAATCTAATTCAAACCTATGCTAAACCTATGTTAGTCATAAATCTAATTCTAACAGGTAAAAGGGGGGTTTTCAGCCTGAGAGACTGGCATGGGTTTGGTGGTGACTAAAACCAATTCAAGACACTAAAACACACGCAAGCAAATTAACAGAAGATAAAAGATCGATCAAGCCTTATAATGGAAAAATGTATTAGCCATCATTAATCCGATTAGAAGTTGGTTTGTTTATTCAGTGCAATGATTACTTATCTCTAGGCGGCATATCATTCTTAAGACTTAGGCGAGACTTCTTCCTAAGACCTAGATACGAAGAATTTTGTCACAATTAACGTATTCGCATAAAGCATCCTTATTTGCTAATTATAGAGCTATCTTAGGATTAACGCAATGTGAGCTTGTTTAACCCTAGCTCAATAGAGCATTTACCCACATACTTACTTAACGCAATTATACACTAGTATTGTCCCTAAATAAGTCTTTACCAATTCATTAAACGTACTGGATTTGAATCCCTAGGGTCACCTACCGTCCAACTACGCTTCACCAATCTAAAGGCAAAGAAAGGTCCGTTATTTTGTGATCCTATTGAGTCTAATGTAAATAACAATATAACAAAAAGCAACGTAATATGTACTACCTGACACATCTAGATTAACTTGGTACCGTACTCACTAGATTCCTGATTGAATGATAGGTCGCATTTTAAAGCACGTAAACAAGTATCATGTGATAAACATAAACAAGCATACAACGATAAATTAAGCAATCGAGATAAAAACATAACCAAACATTCATATCTTCTTAATAATGGATAATACCCGAAGGTATTCACGCACTTTCTAAGACATCCATAATTAATACAAAAGGTAATGTCCTAAAGGCCAAGGTAAACTAACTGAGTTAACGATTGATACCAAAAACTGAACGATTACAAAAGTATAAGAAATTACACATTGTCTCCTATGGATTGGATCACCTTGCAAGACCTCTTCTGCTCTTTTTCTCCTCTAAAAATCGACTTTTGTAGTTTAGGTATCGAGAATATGATTTAGCACACTTAAAACTCGTTTTTGAGTTTTCTATTTATAGGTTCTGGAGTCGGTGCGATACGGCGTATCGAATGGGTTCAATACGGCGTATTGGGGGTTTCTTGGAGTAGGGACCACGTTTGATATCTTCCAGAATATTCACCTTCTATATCTACAATACGGCGTATTCGTCTTCTCTAGATACAACATATTGATCTTGTTTCCTTCGTGGTCTTTGGTGAGTGCAGGCATAGATACGTCGTATCTTCCTTGATGGATACAGCGTATTGGTTGTCAGA
The DNA here is from genome assembly GCA_026074375.1 of Tanacetum coccineum. Classification (NCBI taxonomy): domain Eukaryota; kingdom Viridiplantae; phylum Streptophyta; class Magnoliopsida; order Asterales; family Asteraceae; genus Tanacetum; species Tanacetum coccineum. The sequence goes on along the minus strand of BQNB010029265.1, from coordinate 23,441 downwards.
ATAGTAATCTTTAAAATACCTTTGTTTAAGCTCCAGAATGCGCGCCTTTTGCTAAATTTCACCAGCTACTCCATAATTACTGCAATTCTCAAATACAAACGATTAAGTAATAATTCTTTGCAATAATTATGCAAAATGGGTTAATTACATGGGATAAATGATGCTATAATATATACATTATTTGATGTTATCATTAGAGTAGACTCTTGACCTTTGCAACCGATCAAACAAGTCGTCGATTCTCGAAAGTGGGTATCGGTTATTCACAATAAGTTTGTTTAGTTCATGGTAGTCGATACACATCCGAAAAGATCCATCTTTCTTTTTGACAAATAGAACCGGAGCTCTCCAGGGTGAGGAACTTGGTCTTATGAACCCTTTGTTAGAAAGTTCTTGCAACTGAGTAGACAACTCTTGCAGTTCTGACAGTGCTAATCTATACAGGGCTCGTGCTACATGCGCAGCACCAGGGACTAAGTTGATTTGAAATTCAACTTGTCGTGTCGGTGATAAGTCTTGGTGCATGATATGATGTTTGACCTAGGTTTGCTACCACCATCATTCCGATTGCCTTGAATTGTTAGAGTTTCATCACCTAAGGGGATACGAACAATCTTTTTATTACATATGATTATGGCGTGGTACTTTGTCAATCAATCCGTACCAATGATAACGTTAAAACTACCACGTTCTACGGGAATTAAGCCTCTACTGAATGAATGATTTGGAAAATTTAATGTACAATCTCAAATGATAGTATCGAATCCTATGATCTTTTCGTTGGCTAACTCAACAGAGTACTTAGCGTCTACGGTAGATGGGACGATGTCTCTTAAATGGCTAAACTCAGTTGGTGTGAGGCTTCTATCAGATTGGTTTTAAATACTTGTAATAATTGCGTCCTTTGCTTTAACTTCAGGTTCGTTAGAAGTTTCCGAGGAACGAGAATCTCATGATCTTCATGATTCTAACTCACTAAAACTCACTAAAGGGTAAGTCAACAGAATGAAGTATTCCTTAATTCTTTGGTTAAATCCCAATTAGAATATATGTTTATTATGGTTTATTATCCCTTACAATCTCCATATTTGTTTGATCTACAAGGAGCGGATTCGTCTTTCAGCTAAGGGGATGAGGTCCTATATGCTAGGATTGAGAAACCTACTTTGTTACGATGTTTTATGAATACGAAATACACATGGACCACACCAACTCACGAATACTCACCGCAAATATTGGCAAAACGTGTTATGGGAAAGAAAATTATCCGTTGAAAATTGTAATGAAGGAAAAGAAATAGACAGGAAAGTGTGAAGAATAAATTGACAAAATTTTAGTTGATCTACTCTCAGCATGACATGGTCCTTCCTGAATTATACATAGGTAATCAGGCTATGTATAATTAAGGAGTAATGATGGAATACTCATTTTGTCAAACTAGTGTTATGTTTAAGGAAAACATTTATAAGCTATAAAAAATATGGTTTATAAAGTAGCAGAACAGTTCGTAAAGTTTTGTCAAATTAGTGTTATGTTTAAAGGGTTATATGGTATGAACAATATGGTTTATAAGGTAGCAAAATAGTTTGTAAAGACGAATACAAGATAGTTTAAGAGGTGGTATCAAAATAGTTTACGAGAAAATTACGTGACGATTTATAATGTAACGGTAAGGGGTTTATAATATGGTAACAAATAGTTTACAAGCTGACAACCAAATAGTTTACAAAGTGACAACGAAATAGTTTATAAGAGACAACAAAATAGTTCATAAGATGATGATGAAATAGTTTGTAAGATGACTGCAGAGTAGTTTATAATATGGTAGCAAAAGAGTTTATAAATAACCGCAAAATAGGTTATAAGATGAAAACGGATTAGTTTATAAAATGATAGCAATATGATGTATGAGGTGATAGTAGGATAATTATAAGATGTTGACAAAACGGTTTATAGAGTGATATCAAGATGATTTACAAGGTGTTAGCAAAATAGATAATAAGATATCAGTAAAACGGTTTGTAGGCTCTCGGTAAAATAGTTTATAAAACGACAATAACTCTGTTTATAAGACGACACTAACATGGTGATGTGTGCTAAAACACACATTATTTGTACCTTGGAAAATGCTAATAAACGGACTAAAACACTAAAATATGTTGCAAATATGTTTGTATTGTGTTTTTATGTCTTACAGGTACAAAGGATTGAAAACAAAGAAAAAATGATAATTTTTGGGTGACTTTCGACGACGTTTTTACGTTTATCGAGGTTCAAACGAAGTCGTTAATATTCCACGATCATACCATTGGAAAGAGCACGAGATTACGACTCTATCGGTACCTTACTTGTCCCGTGAACCTTTCTTATTTGAACCCTACAAGCCTATTTTGAACCTTTCTTATTTAATAATCCTGAACTGGGCCAATAAAGGGTCCAGTATTAAATTTCTCATATATTTAATATAACTATGCTCTAGTCTAGCGGTAAGCTAGCTGAGCCATAGTTATACAACCATGAGGTCGAGTGTTTGAACCCTAGGCTTGCTTGGGGTAAGGATTTTCCCTCATGGGCCACGTGGACCACTCAGGTGGTGCCATGTGGCGGACCTGACCCTACCTGACTTGGCCCATGACCCGACCTAACCCGCCTATTAGCCTGACCGCCTGTTGACTTTGGTCGGTCACACCACCCGTTGATCGTTGGTTGACCGGGGTCCCGGCGTGGTTCGACGATGGTCCCAACGTGGTCCAACGGTGGTACGCCATCGATGACCTCGTTGGACCCGCCACCGATTGACACCGTTGACCATCGTTGACCGCCACCGTTGACCGCCGGTGGCCACCGTTGACCGGTGGTCCAACAGTGGTTGACCGGCGTTGACCGGGGCGCTGACATGGATGCCACGTAAATGGCGACTGTCACGTGTCGGCGACTTTGCGGCTAATGATTATGTACGAGGTACTGTTCATTGTATGCAGGTGTCGGTTACAAGGTTCTAGAAGGGGGAACGTGTCACAATTCTATTAGAGGATCTAAGAATTGACAGCTGCAAATGATTAGGTACGAGGAAGCTTCATGGAAATTGCATTTAGCACGGAATGACGAAAATACCCTCAAATCTGATACTCTTATTGGTTGAATACTTGAATTGACAAAAATACCCCCACCCATTTGGGCTATATATTCGTACGCACAACAGCATAATTGGGTTTTAGGATTTAGTTTATTTTTCAAAGTAGTGTAGGTTAGTTTTAGGAGCAGTGTAGTATAGTTTTTAGCTTATTATAAAAGCTTTTATAGCTTATTTAACATATTGTAATTCACTCTTTTTTATTATCCTCGATTCGAATTGCTAAAAGGGTGTCATGAGTCTTCTACTCGGCTTATTCTTTATGTCTTGAGCACTCTTATTTTCGAGAGCTTATTATTTAGTTTAGTAGTTATAAAAGCTTTTTAGTAGTTAAAGTTTTCAATTGCTTATTTACTTTTAGATCTAGTTTTATAAATAGTTTTAAAAATAGTTTAAAGTTTTAATCAAAGTTTTTTTTAGATCTTAAAGCTTTCATGTTACATATTTAGATCTTAAAAGAAGATTTAGCTTATAGTTTATTTGTCCTAATCTTTTGTTTCCTTGTCTTATCTCTTATTTCATCCTTCCATAATCTAAGGCCAGAGCTTAAGGGTCTTATTAGGTTGATAAATAGATAAAGTTTTAATCTTTATGGTTTTTATGGAAGTAATTAGTAGATAAAGTTGACACCTTTATTTGCTAATTAGTGAAGTAGAAGCTTTTTAAGTGATAAGCTTATTTGTTTATTAAGTTTGTAAGATCGGGTGGTTTTATATCATTGCGGTTCTTCATTCGGGTCTATCCTCTTTCTCTTTTCAATTTTAGTAGTTTAGATTTATTTAGTTTAAAAATGTTTATGCTTGCTTTGTTGATTAGTGTTAGCTTAATTAATATGCGTAGTGAGTAGATTTTTATATATGCTTGCTAAGTGTTAAATTGTTTAGTGAATTAAGTGTGATTAATAAAAAAGGGGAAAATATTGATTAGTGATTTTTATATTACTTAAATTATTGTTTTGGTTATTCGAGCGGGCAAAAGCCGTAAGAATAATTAGGCATTAATTTAGTAATCGATATCTTAATAAAAGTTGTTTTCAATATAAGCCAACGTTGTGAGAAGATAATTTGTTAGAAAGATATTGGTTCATCAATAAGGACTTAATTGTATATTTAATTCACACTTAAGGATCTAATCAATACACTTAGCAAGCATATCTTTTATAATATATCGTTCTCCGTTTAATTGCTCGCTATTTGCTATCTAGTTTTTAAATAGTTTATTTTTATTAAATTTTTAGTTTAAAACCAAAAACAAAAATATTCGACGTGAATTTCAAATTCATCTCTCGTCGGGATACGACATCCGGGAGATAAAATATTGTTTGTCCTCAAGCAATTTTTATATCAAACGGGATACTCTCTATAATTAATACGACACCCGTTTGACGTTTATCAAAATGGCGCCGTTGCCGGGGAGAGTTGTACTATTTTTTACGTGGTGTTTTGAAGTTAGTGCCTTGAAGATCCTTTCTTCGGAAAGTTTATTTTTGTACTTATAAAAATATAAAAAATCCAAAAATATTTAATTTTTCTATTTTATTTTCTTTTATTAAAAAAATCCAAAAATATTTTCATTTTATTTTGTAAATAAAATACCCAAAAATATTTTCCATTTCTGTTTTATTTTCTTTTATATAAATATTAAAAATCTAAAAAAAAAATCTTCGTTATCCTCTCTAGGGTTTAATTCTTATCTATTTCTCTTCTTATATTGTTTAATTCTTCACGATGTTCTTTTCTTCCTCTCATACCCATGATCCTCGGACCATGAAGGATTTTTATCGACCGTCACTCATCGGTAGAGGAGGACCGATCGTTCCGACAACCGTTCCGGGAACTGATTTTGTATTGAAAAATCATATGGTTCAACTGCTTTGACAGAATTGTTAATTTTATGGATTTAAAGATGAAGATGCAAATGAGCACCTGGACAAATATTTATCTATCACCCAATTCATTAAGCAAAATAGAGTTTCTCAAGACATCATCAATCTCAATCTTTTTCGATTCTCTTTAACCCACGAAGCTGAATCTTGGTTTTGTACTCTTAAAACGCATTCTATTCATACTTGGGAAGAGATGGTCTTCAAGTTTCTTTCAAAATACTACCCATATTCTAGAGCGTTGCAGCTTAGGACAGAAATTCTTAATTTCCAGCAATTGCCTACCGAATAAGTATTTGAAGCTTGGGAAAGATTCAAATCTTGTTTGCGGAAATGTCCCGACCATAGAATTTTGATTCTTAATCAAATCCTTACTTTTTACTATGGAATTAAGATGATTGACCAAGAAAGACTTATGGTGGCTGCCGGCGGTAATTTCATGCGGAAGACTCCTCAAGAAGCATATGATTTAATCGAGAATATGACACATCATCATTTTCAGTGGGACGCCGAATTGTATTATAACACCACCACTAATATGAGTGCTCATTATTCTGAGACTACTTTTACTTTAAGAGAACGAGTTGAGGTCCTTGGTATAACATCCAATTAGATTATAATAGTAAAATGGTATATAGGACAATAGGGGAATGGTTCATAAGACGGTGATGTATGCTAAAACACATATCATTTATAACCCGGAAAACACTATTAATCAGACTAAAAACATGAAATATGATAAATATTATTGCAAATATGTTTGGTTTGTATTTTTATGTCTTGCAGGTACAAGGGATTGAAAATAAAGCAAAAAACGATGACTTTCGAATAAGATTTGACGACATTTGAGCGTTTTTCGAGATCAAGATGAAGTCAAAAAATTCCCCGAGCATGCCATCGGAAAGAGCATAAAAATTCGAGTCCAACGGTGCCTTCATCTCTTATTGGGCCGGCCCGACACCATTTATATGGGTCAGACCGACCCATACTTATTAAAGCTCAATTTTATACCACTTTTATACATAATCCAGGCCCAGCGTTGAAAGTTAAAACTCGGCCCAGATTTAATGAAAATGATGGTTTGAGTTCGGCCCAGCAAACAATAGCAAACCGGGAAGCCCAAGTGATAAGCCCTTCTACCACTGCTTAATAAAAACGCAGCTAAGGAGGGGTATATGGACATCTTTACATTTTTTTATCTTTTATTTTACTCATTTTTTCGTAGATTAGAAAAAGTAGCAGGTAGAACAGATTAGGAGTAGACTTAGTGTAGCTTTAGGAGTAGAATAGATAATTTCTTTTATGTTATTTTCATTTCCAATCTATGTTATAGTTTGAATTTAATTTGTATCGCACCGTTCGATTTAATGAACTATGATTTCGGGTTGTTTGTTTGTTGATTCATCGAACGAGTTTAAGAAGAGCTTTTACTTCGGCATCGGTGTTGCTTATTAGCGTATTCGAGTGTTGCTTCAGATTAATAGGTATTTAGCTTATCCGTATGTTTCTTATTAGTTTGATATGATTTAGATTTTGTTTTCTCATCGTGTTCTATTTATTAGCTTGGATTTAAAAGGTAGATTGGAATCGATTTGTTTTTATTTTGGTTAACAGCTTATTTGTGATTTGCTTATTGTCTCATTCGGACTTTAGATGTAGTTTCAAATAGAAGGTATTGTTTGGTTAGCTTATTGGCTTATCTATTCTAAGTTTTAGTTGTTGTTTAAAACGGATTGGCAGGTTGGTATATTGAGTTTTTAGGTCGGCTTGTTTCGATAGATTTATACGGAAAGATTTGGATTCGAGTAGCTTAATAATTATTAGCTTAAGTTTGTTATAGTTTTGCTTATTTGGTTCGGTATAACGTTTTAAAGAGAAAGTGTTATTTGGTTAGTATATCGGCATATCTTAGCTAGTTTCGGTTTGATTAATTCGGCTTTTTAGTTTTAAGAATTTGATTTTTAGTTTGCTTAATTAGGTGTTCGGTTTTATATAGGCCCTCATTTAGCATATTGTTTCGGCTTATCTTTTGTTTGTTTTATGTTTGGTGAAACCGGTTTAACACATGAGGCGTGGAGCTTAAAGGTCTAGTAAGCTAGCTAAATATCTCGAGTTTAATGCTTTAAGCACTTGAACTTAAGTATTTTGATAGTTTATTAGATCGGGTGGTTTTATTAGTATCGGTTTCGTCACTCGGGTTCTATCTCTTATCTCTTTTCAATTCTAATTAGTTGCAGTATAATTTTGCTTAAAATGTCTTGTATTGTTATGCTTATTATTTTTAGTTTAGTTGCCATGTTTCGCGAGTAGATTTCATATATGCTTGTTAAGTGATTAGTGATCAGAGAATTAAGTGTGGATTAAAAAGTGATTTTTGTTATGATTAAATAACTCCGGGTTATTTAAGATTACTTATTTGCTTAATTGGAAGGGAAAAAAAAACGAGAGAAATAATCAAACCTTCAAATCAATAACTTAAAACATTATGTAATATCGTTTTCAATAAAAACCACCGTTGTGAGAAAATAATGTTCTTACGGGTATTAATTCGTCAACAATGAATCGAGTAATTTGACCAAAATAAAGGATTGTTTTCAATAACAACCAACGTTATGAGAAAACATTTTTTCTAAATGGGTACTAATTCCTTAACACTTAATGATCTTTTCGCCTCGCTTGACAAGCATATCCGTTTTATATAGTTTAGATTTATTTGCTTAGTTTTATTATTTTTAGTAAAATATAAAAACCAACCAAAAGATTATCAAGCATTAAATTTTAAACATATACGTAAATTTCAAATTCAATTATCGCCGTGGATACGACATCCGGGAGATTAATTATTACTTTTCTTAAAGTAATTTTTACATCTAACGGGAAATATTATATATTAACTTCGACAAATAAAGTAAGCCGCGTTGGCGTTCAAACAAAATGGCGCGTTGCGAGAGAGTTGTACGATTTTTCACGTTTTCTTTCGAAGTGAATCCTTGAAAGATCCTTTCTCCATTGAATATATTTAATCTATTAAAAATATAAAACACAAAAAAAAATATTAAAACAATAAAAATCCAAAAATATTTTCTATTTTCATATTATTTTCTTTTATATAAAGATTTAAAAAAATACCAAAAATATTTTTATTTTATTTTATTATCTTTACAAAAATCCATAAATATTTTCTTATTCTATTTTATTTTTCTTTTATATATATATTAGAAATATAATAATAAAATTAAAAATATATATATATAATAATAAATAATAATAATAAAATAAATTAATTGGTTACTCCTCTCTAGCCATTTAATTCTTATCTCGTTCTCTTTTCTTATTGTTTAATTCTTCACGATGTTTTTTCCCCGTCACCTACACCCTGCGGGGGATAATGACCTTCTCTTGTTGAGAGACCTACAATCTTCTTCATTTAATAATTCTTACACCCTGATTAATGAAACATTTTGCTTGATATCGAAGATAAAAGTAGTGGCAGTACCCCTTCTCATTCTAATCAATTTCTTCCAGAATACGAATCATTCTGTTTTGAGGTCGATCATATCGAAGAGAAGAGTAGTGGCAGTAACACTTCTCATTCTGATCTTTCTCTTCTAGAATATGAATCGTTTCATTTTGATCTTTCGATTGATCAGCTTCCTCCTAATGAACTCGCTCACATCATATCTCCACCGGAGTATGATCATTTTTACTTTGATCTTGAGGACATTAGAAGTGTGGACCCCCCTGAGTCGACTCTAGTTATTGATGAGTCTACCCTACTAGTCACAACACTTCCCGATTCTAAGGAAATTTCCTTAATGGAAGTGGAAAGATTTGATTCTTTTTTCTCCCTAACACAATCGGGTAGGAAGACGTGGGTGATGGAGAACCCTTCTTTTGGTTTTCATCATATGCCATCATACAGCTACTTGCTAGCTACTTACCCATCGGAGTTGATGTAACGCTATACCATCCCACCTCACATCGGGTGATGGATTGTTTGCCCATGGACCTTAAATTAAATAACCACTAGATCAAGCTAAGACTCGAACAAAAACAAGCGCTTTCTCGGGAGGCAACCTTGGTGTTTTTCTTTCGTCTTTCAATTTTCTTAGTTAGTAATAATTGTATATTAGTAAGTTTAGATAGTATTAATATTTAGTGTGGGGGGAGTGCTTCTTTCCTTGTTGTGTTTTGTGGGTGCTCGTTTTTGCTTGTAGGATTCCCTCAGATCGTGAAGACATTTGTGCTTGTTTTCAATCCTCCAATCTCTCGGTCTCTGATCTTCTTCATAATATTATGGAAATCCTTAATCCTCACACACACACACACACACACACACAACACTCACACACCACCACACACTCTACAATAGATGAGGGCACGACACACACACAATTAAAGCAAATCAAGAAAACACAGCACATATATAATCTATATAATCAAATATTATATATATATATATATATATATATATATATATATATATATATTGTTTCCCTTTTCACACTTGGAATTTTTTGCGTTTGTCTTTTTGGTTCCTAAGTGTGGGGGTAAAACCCGACATTTTTGAACATTGAGGCAATGTTTTCTGTTCAAGTAGTGGGTGGATTTCTGTTGAAATTGATCATAGTTGTTGCCTGTCTGTGTCCTACGCAACCCCGTTTTGACCAAATTTTTGCTTTATTATATTATTAAAAAAATGAAAATGATAAATGATAAGAAAATATAAAAATATAACAATATAAAAATGTGTAGAAATAAGGCCCGTAAGCTAGAACTATGGGGATTTTGACTTGACCGAGTGTTTCATTCTAGTTTTCCCCTTAGCTTTCGAGACTAAGCGTTTGCAAGACTTTAAAATTTTGCAAAGAACGAAAAATAATAGAGTTGAATATAAGTTAGATGCTAAGCGTGGAGTAGTTGGATCTCTTTAGAGCTCATAGAGGTTAATTGTGGCTTTTTGCTCCCATCAGCTTAAAAACTATAAAAGAATAATTTTCAATAAATAAAGTTGATTTTGTTTTTACGATTCTTAGTTTTGATCCCTTCGTAGAGATTCCTTCTGGTGAAAGTAAGGTACACATCGAGGTTTTGTCAGTGTTGTGTGGAAATAGGCTACCGATTCTTGGTGGCTCGCTCCCGTTGTCTACGTAGTTAAAAGACCACAAGACTTGAAATTTGGCTATAATAATAATGTAATAAACTGAAGCCGAAATAAGACCACTGTTTCTTGTCGGTTAGGATGCCCAATGTTGTAGTCGTTTAAAGGGTGAAAGTAATAATAATAATAATAATAATCCGAGACTGATAAAAGTTTACTATCTCTGTCGGTTAGGACGCCCGATGTGTCAGTCTTTCAAAAAAGGTGCGAGGAATTACGAATAGTTCGAAAAATATAGACTATACTGGCTCGTCGGTTAGAACACCCTATGTACAGTTGTTTTAAAGGACCGAGGTTTAATAATGTTGCAATAATAATAATAATAATAAAGCCAAATTTTGACTCCGTGGTTATCTAAATAAAGTCTCCGTCTCTGGACTCGTAGTTGAGTTATTTCGGATGAAATAAAAAGTATAACCCCTAAATCATGTGAAATGAGAACCTTAATGTGGACCTTATTTTCAGTATATCATCTCTTTAGGAAAGGATTTCAAACTAACTATGATTTAAATCGGTCCCCTTTATTGTAATAAGGCCTTAATATATTCAAATAAGTGATCTTGTTTCACATTATGTTTTCCGAATAAAATCCTTAGAGGAAATTAGGAATAAGGGAGCGAAAAGAAGCTGCGTTTACACAATTAGCATTTATGAGTAGTGTTAGCATCTAATCTTATATTTAACTCTGATTTCGTTTTAAGCTTAGTTTAAGGATTGTGAAAATCAAGAATGACAAACTCTCGTTTTTAAAGCCTTTTAAATAAATTTTATTAAAATTTTATCTTAGTTTTTATATAATGTAATATTTAATTTTTGAAGGGTAAATCTAGCTATATTAAATAAGTGTAAAACGGGGCGCTTAAAAACAATATTTTTAAACTCTCTAATGAACATTTTCTGTTTCTTGTTAGTGGAGGTTTATTAATTAAGGGTTAAATTATTTCTTTCCGGCGTGTTTTTAATAAACATTGCGTAGGACCATCAATGGTTTAGTGTGGGAAAATTAGATGTTGGGTTTGCTAAAATACACAATCATTAAAACCCGGAAAACACTATTAATTGGACTAAAAACATGAAATATGCTTAATATTATTGCAAATATGTTTGGTTTGTGTTTTTATGTCTTGCAGGTACAATGGATTGAAAACAAAGCAAAAACGGAGACTTTCGGTTAAGATTTGAAGACGTTTACGCGTTTTTCTAGATCAAGACGAAGTCGTTAATATTTTCCGAGCATGCCATTGGAAAAAACACGAGATTTCAAGTCCGACGGTGTCTTCATCTCTTATTGGGTCGACCCGACACCATTTATATAGGTCGAACCGACCCATACTTATTAAAGGCTCAAGACTTAACATTGGTTAACATTCCAACCCACGCAGCCCAGTCCAAGCTAAAAGAAAATGATTGGAAGATTGAAACTAGGCCCAGTAATTGAAGTGGACTCGACCCATTAGATAGATGTGCTAATCTAGGCCCATCAAAGAGTTGAGTCCATTTTTTCTATTTATGCTTATAATGACACAACACATGGAACGATCTATCTTATCCTTATCATTTTTTATCTATCTTATCTTTCTTTCTTTCTTTTTTTCGTTTTTTCATTTTTCATTTTTTTTGTCGTAGATGAGAATAGGTAGACTAGTAGTAACCATAGGATAGATAGGAAGTTATAATAGATTTCTTTTTCTTATTGTATCTTTATTTTCTAGTTCTTATGTAAAAGATATGATTTACTTTTGACGATTCGGTTTGAATTATACGAGTATGTTTCCGGATTGATTATTTTTGATGTATCGAATGAGATGAATCGGTTTTGAAGTACATAAGTATGATTTTCTTAGTAATAGTTTTTGGAGGGTAGCATATATCATTAATTAGTTTTACCAGGTTGTTATCGATCGATTTCGATTGTTTCTTTCTCATTTCCATCTTCTTTTATCTATTGTGGCTTATTTACCAAATAAGTTATGCCTTTAGCTTGATTCGTTTATGATTTTGGAGCTTATCATTGAAGTTAATAAAAGGGCGACACAGATTTTCAGAACAGTCGATAGAAAGGATTGGCAGGTGGACTATTGGAGTATTGTAAGTAACTTTGATTTCACGATAGGATTTATACAGTAGATTTGGTTCGTGTAGCTTAATTAGTTATTAGCTTAATTTGGTTAAGAGTTTTGCTTATTGGTTCGAGTATAGTTTAAAGTAGAAAGTGTTATTTGGTTAGCTTATCGGCTTATATTAGCTAGTTTCGGTTTGATTAATTCGGCTTTTTAGTTTGCTTAATTAGGTGTTTGGTTTATATTAGTCTCATTTAGCATATTGTTTCGGCTTATCTTTTGTTTCTTTTGTGTTTGGTGAACCCGGTTCAACACATGAGGCGTGGAGCTTAAGGGTCTAGTAAGCTAGCTAAATATCTCGAGTTTAATGCTTTAAGCACTTGAACTTAAGTATTTTGATAGTTTATTAGATCGGGTGGTTTTATTAGTATCAGTTTCGTCATTCGGGTTCTATCTCTTATCTCTTTTCAATTCTAATTAGTTGTAGTATAATTTTGCTAAAAATGTCTTTTATTGTTATGCTTATTATTGTTAGTTTAGTTGCCATGTGTAGCGAGTAGATTTATATATGCTTGTTAAGTGAGTTGCGATTAGTGAATTAAGTGTGGATTAAAAAGAGATTTGTTGATTAATAATCTTCGGGTTATTTAGATTTCTTATTTGATTATTTTGAAGGGCAAAATCCAGAGAAATAATCAAACATCAAATCTAGTAATTAATATTTTTATAAGATATTGTTTTTAATAACAACCAACTTTGTGAGAAAATAATATTTTTACGGGTATTTAATTCGTCAACATTGAATCGAGTAATTTGTACCAAAATAAAGAATAGTTTTCAATAAAACCAATGTTGTGAGAAAACAATTTTTTAAACGGTGCTAATTCTTTATTTACTCTTTCTTCACACTTAATGATCTTTTTGCCTCGCTTGACAAGCATATCCGTTTTATATAGTTTAGATTTATTTGCTTAGTTTTATTATAGTTTATTTTAATTAGTTTAAAATCAAAATCAAAAAAATCAAAAGATAATAAAGCATTTAAAATTTAAGACATAAACGTGGTTTTCAATTCAATTCTCGTTGGGATACGACTCCGGAAGATTAGATTATTTCTTGTCCTCAAGTGATTATTTACATCTAACGGGAGAAATACTTGAAGATTACTTCGACACGCGTTTGACGTTTATCAAAATAGCGCCGTTGCCGGGGAGAGTTGTACGATTTTCACGTTTTGTTTCGATGTTGATGCCTTGAAGATCCTTTCTCTTTTGAAAGTTTAATTTCGTACTTATAAAAAAATAATAATAATAAAAATTCAAAAAAAATATTTTCTATCTCTATTTTATTTTCTTTTATAAAAAAATCTTTAAAATACCAAAAAAAAATTATTTTATTTTATTATCTTTACAAAAATCCAAAAATATTTTCTAATTCTATTTTATTTTTCTTTTATATATATATTAGAAATATAATAATAATAAAAAAATTATTAATAAAAATAAAAATCTTCGTTATCCTCTCAAGCGTTTAATTCTTATCTCTTTCTCTTCTCATATTGTTTAATTCTTCATGATGTTCTTTTCTTTCTCTTATTCCCATGATCCTCGGATAAAGGAGGAGACCGACACCCTTCTTTCTCATTTTAATGATTTATCACCTGATTATGAAGCATTTTGCTTTGATATCGAAGAGAAGAGTCGTGGCAGTACCACTTCTCATTCTTATCATTCTCTTCTAGAATACGAATCATTCTGTTTTGATGTCGATCATATCAAAGAGAAGAGTAGTGGCAGTACCACTTCTCATTCTGATCTTTCTCTTCTTGAATATGAATCGTTTCATTTTGATCTTTCGATTGATCTGCTTCCTCCTGCCGATAGGAGTGATTCTCATCTTGAGGAGTTGGCCGATGAACTCGCTCACATCATATATCCACCGGAGTATGATCATTTTTACTTTGATCTTGAGGACATTAGTAGTCTGGACCCCCTGAGTCAACTCCAGTTATTGATGAGTCTACCCTACTAGTCACACCACTTCCCGATTCTAAGGAAATTTCCTTAAGGGAAGTGGAAAGATTTGATCTTTTTTTCTCCCTAACACAGTCGGGTGAGAAGACGAGGGTGATGGAGACCCTTTCTTTTGGTTTTCATCATATGCCATCACCCCGTCCTACTGCATACTCACCTAAGGAGGTGATGTATTGCTATTACCATCCTCACCTCACATCGGGTGATGGATTTGACCTTGAAAGTAAAAGTAAGTAACACTAAAGTCAAGCTAGAGACTCGAACAAAAACAAGCGCTTCTCGGGAGGCAACTCGTGTTATTTATCTATTAGTAGTAATAATAATATAGTTTAGTAGTAATGAATAAGTGGTTTAGTAGTAATAATGAATAAGTGTGGGGGTGTGTTTCTTCCCTTGTTGTGTTTCGTGGATGCCCGTTTTTGCTTGCAGAATTCCCTTTGATCGTGAAGACCTCCATGCTTGTTTTCAATCCTCCAATCACTCGGTCTTCGATCATCTTCATGTTTATATCTAGGGAAATATTCTATCCTGATCATATATATAAATTGTTTCCCCTTTCACACTTGGAATTTTTTGCATTTGCCTTTTTCATTCCTAAGTGTAGGGGTAAAACCCGACATTTTTAAACATTGAGGCCAATGTTCGATTCTAAGTGTGGGGGGAAATTTCTGTCGAAATTGATCATACCTGATGCCTGTCAGTGTCCCACGCATCCCCGTTTTGACCATTTTTTTGCTTTATTATATTATTATTAAAAAATGATATAAAAATGTTTGATAACAAAGTAGGCCGTAGGCTAGAACTAAGGAGATTTTGACTTGACCGAGTGTTTCATTCTAGCTTTTCCTTTAGCTTTCGAGACTAAGCGTTTGCTTAACTTTAAAATTTTACAAATAACAAAAAATGATAGAGTTGAATATAAGTTAGATGCTAAGCGTGGAGTAGTTGGATCTCTTTAGAGCTCATAGAGGTTAATTGTGGCATTTTTCTCCCATCAGCTTAATAAACTAAAAATAATAATAATAATAATTTTCAATAAATAAAGTTGATTTGGTTTTTGCGATTCTTAGTTTTGATCACTTCTTAGAGATTCTTTCTGGTGAAAGTAAGGTACACATCGAGGTTTTGTCAGTGTTGTGGGAAAATAGGCTACCGATTCCTGACGGCTCGCTCCCGTTGTCTAGGTAGTTAAAAGACCACATGACTTGAAATTTGGCTAAAAAATATATATAATAATAATAATAATATACCTTGTCAGATTAATGTGTCTTGTCGGTTAGGACGCCCGATGTCTCAGTCTTCATATAAGGCAAGGAATCCGAGACTAATAAAAGTTTACTGACTCTGTCGGTTAGGACGCCCGATGTGTCAGTCTTTAAAAAAGCCGAGGGAATACCCAAAGTCAAAATAAGACTACTGGCTCGGTCGGTTAGGACGCCTGATGTGTCAGTTTCTTAAAGGAGCGAGGGCTAATAATGTTGCAATAATAATAATAATAAAGCCAAATTTTGACTCCGGGGTTATCTAAATAAAGCCTCCGTCTCTGGACTCGTAGTTGAGTTGTTTCAGATGAAATAAAAAGGATAACCCCTAAATCATGCGAAATTAGAACCTTAATGTGGACCTTATTCTCAGCATATCGTCTCTTTAGGAAAGGATTTCAAACTAATTATGGTTTAAACCGGTCCCCTTTATAATAATAAGGCCTTAATATATTTAAATAAGTGATCTCGTTTCACATTATGTTTTCCGAATAAAATCCTTAGAGGAAATTAGGAATAAGTGAGCAAAAAGTAGTTGCGTTTACACAATTAGCATTTATGAGTAGTGTTAGCATCTAATCTTATATTGAAATGTGATTTCGTTTTAAGCTTAGTTTGGGGATTGTGAAAATCAAGGATGACAAACTCCTGTTCTTAAAGCCTTTTAAATAATTTTATTAAAGTTTTATCTTAGTTTTTTAATCTATTATTGAATAAGTGGTTAAAACGAGGGCGCTTTAAAAACAAATGATTTTAAACTCTCTTAATGGACCTTTTCTGTTCTTTTTTGATGTGGGGGGTTATTAAGTTAAGGAGGGTTAAATTATTTCTTTCTGGGCGTGTACTATAAACATTGCGTGTGGGACCAGCAATGGATTAAGTGTGGGGGAATTTGATGTGTGCTAAAACACACATCATTTATAACCCGAAAAACACTATTAATCGGACTAAAAACATGAAATATGATAAATATTATTGCAAATATGTTTGGTTTGCGTTTTTATGTCTTGCAGGTACTAGGGATTGAAAATAAAGCAAAAAACGGTGACTTTCGGATAAGATCTGACGACATTTGAGCGTTTTTCGAGATCAAGACGAAGTCGGAAAAATTCCCCGAGCATGCCATCGGAAAGAGCACAAAAATTCGAGTCCAACAGTGCCTTCATCTCTTATTGGGCCGGCACCATTTATATGGGTTGGACCGACCCATACTTATTAAAGCTCAATTTTTATACCACTTTTATACATAATCCAGGCCCAGCGTTGAAAGTTAAAACTCGACCCAAATTTAATGAAAATGATGGTTTGAGTTCGGCCCAGCAAACAATAGCAAACCAGGAAGCCCAAGTGATAAGCCCTTCTACCACTGCTTAATAAAAACGCAGCTAAGGAGGGATATATGGACATCTTTACATCTTTTTTTATCTTTTCTTTTACTCATTTTTTTCAGGTAGAATAGATTAGGAGTAGACTTAGTGTAGCTTTAGGAGTAGAATAGACAATTTATTTTATGTTATTTTCATTTTCGATCTATGTTATAGTTTGAATTTAATTTGTATCGCCCGTTTGATTTAATGAAGTATGATTTCGGGTTGTTTGTTTGTTGATTCATCGAACGAGTTTAAGAAGAGCTTTTATTTTAGCACCGGTGTTGCTTATTAGCATATTTGAGTGTTGCTTCGGATTAATAGGTATTTAGCTTATCCGTATGTTGCTTATTAGTTTGATATGATTTAGATTTTGTTTTCTCATCGTGTTCTACTTATTAGCTTGGATTAAAAGGTAGATTAGAATCGATTTGTTTTATTTCGGTTAACAACTTATTCGTGATTTACTTATTGTCTTGTTCGGACTTTAGATGTAGTTTCAAATAGAAGGTATTGTTTGGTTAGCTTATTGGCTTATGTATTCTAAGTTTTGGTTGTTGTTTAAAACCATTATCGGCTTATTGGTTTGGATTTAGCTTGAACTTTGTTTCGAGTATAAAGCATTGTTTGGTTAAACTTAGTTTCATAATATTAAGGATCGTTTGGTAAGCTTAAATTTAGCTTAAAAATAGATTTCGAAAGTTTTAATAAGTAGTTAAATAGCCTTAGCTTATTATTTTGTGTCTTTTAACCTTCGCTTGTTTTATGTTAATGAAACCTTTAACACATGAGGCGTGGAGCTTAAGAATTCATAAGCTAGTTTTATTGCCAAATTTAGAGCTTAGTTAGATTTTACTAGCTTATTAGAGAATACAGTTTGAATACTTTATCATCTACTAAGTAAATAAAGTCTAAATAAGAAATAAACTTGGTATTATGTCTAGTTTATATAATCGGGTGGTTTCGTTCTTATCGGTTTCGTCATTCAGGTTCTACTTCTTTTCCCTTTTCCTTTATTAGTAGTTTTAGCTTATTTAGCTTAATATGTTTGTTATTATTGTTATGATTATTATTGTTAGTTTAGTTGCCATGCTTAGCGAGTAGATTTGTATATGCTTGTTAAGTGAGTAGCGATTAGTGAATTAAAAAGAGACTTGTTGATTAATAATCTTCGGGTTATTTAGATTTCTTATTTGATTATTTTGAAAGGCAAAATCCGGAGAAATAATTAAAAATCAAATCTAGTAATTAATACCTCTATAAGATATTGTTTTCAATAACAACCAACGTTGTGAGAAAATAATATTTTTACGAGTATTAATTCATCAACATTGAATCGAGTAATTTGTACCAAAATAAAGGATTGTTTTCAATAAAAACCAACGTTGTGAGAAAACAATTTTTTTAAACGACACTAATTCTTTATTTACTCTTTCTTCACACTTAATGATCTTTTCGCCTCGCTTGACAAGCATATCCGTTTTATATAGTTTAGATTTATTTGCTTAGTTTTATTATAGTTTATTTTAATTAGTTTAAAATCAAAATCAAAAAAATCAAAAGATAATCAAGCATTTAAAATTTGAGACATAAACGTGGTTTTCAATTCAATTCTCGTTGGGATACGACTCCGGAAGATTAAATTATTGCTTGTCCTCAAGTGATTATTTACATCTAACGGGAGAAATACTTGAAGATTAGTTCGACACGCGTTTGACATTTATCAGACGGTAACAAACTCGAGGGGTAGCTTACATGAGTTGATAGAGTGTTAAAGTTTAACCGACGGAGTCTTCATTACACAATATGAACAGAGGGTTTAAAAACATCCACACAATACACGAAATTCACAATGAAGTACTAGTCAATTTTCAACGGTCCAAGTCTGCTTAGGTTTCACTAGGAAAGATAGGAAAATCTCTCTTTAAGTATCAGTATATTCTTGATGATGTTAGATTCCTCGCAACTTTTTACCTCTCTAAATCCGGTTTACATGGTTCAGCTTTGAAAAATCACTCTTGTAATGTCCTGTCTTTCCAACCTCATAATAGGTACTTCAGGTTTCTAATTTACCACTGGGGCCTCTAAGTCGTTATCGAAATGGGTGTCCTATAATTTTCTGGTCATATGGCCAACTCTTTTGTAGTTATTGCACTCCACAGTGCATGGCCTAGTGTGGCGCAACTTACGCTCGTTGTAGAAGGGTAACTTTCCTACATATCCATTTTTGTTATTTGGTATAGCAATGTAAGCTCTCACGGCCGTTTGTAGTTTATGTTGTTGTTGGCATTTCTTACCACCTCGGCTTCCTAACGTACGACCTGATCCATTTAGTCGTGAGCCATACGGATTTTTGTCTCATATACAACAATAACTTCAATAACATTAGCAATTCGTAGGGTTACAACACGCTCGATCCTTGCGGAACTAATTTCTTGTCTCTTTGTCGGCATTTTCTTCAAAATAGAACGGAGTACGAAGAATAAAATGGGTCGGATTCCAAAAGTCGTGTTTCCAAAATGGAATGTTAAGAAGTGACGGTTTAAAGTAGTGTTTGAATCAATCGTCATGTTTCTACAAATTACGAGAAGTAAGAAAGGTTGAGATGTTACGAGGTGATGTAGGTGTTTCAACAGTATGGGACGAGTGCTCAACTCGCATTTGGGTTCGGATAATAAGATAACGTAGGGTAGGAAGACCGTGACAAGTTTCAAA
Organism: Tanacetum coccineum; assembly: GCA_026074375.1. Classification (NCBI taxonomy): domain Eukaryota; kingdom Viridiplantae; phylum Streptophyta; class Magnoliopsida; order Asterales; family Asteraceae; genus Tanacetum; species Tanacetum coccineum. Next base: position 3,828 of record BQNB010029265.1, on the reverse strand, counting down.
GTTTTGTAAAAACCGTGTTATGTAAAGTCATGAAAACGTTTTAAGAATCATCATATAACTCACAATGTTTTAGAAGTCAACAAGACCATCGTGTCACTCACAATGTCTTGGGGAAAGTTCTAGTATTTATATAAATAACTTTTATATAAAACAAATGGGAAGATCTATGTAAGACAAAATAATCGCGAAGGAAAGATAAACGCAAGGCAACATAAACGCAGGGAAAGATAAATGCAGGGCAGAGATAAACACATAGCATAACAAGCTCAAGGCAAAATGATACTCACGTATACGACATAGCAAAAGCACGTATAAGGCACACGTAAACGCACGTATAGGCAAAAAGGCACGTATAGATCACATACTTGTTATAGACCAGACCTAGTATATACTACCTTGTTCTCTATAACCTTGGCTCTAAATACCAATCTGTCACACCCATAAATGAGGCCTGGACGGAAACACGTGTCTGGGGGCGTGATACATCACACAAAGTACAAAGAACGACCTCTAAGGGTACGTTTTATAAATCCAACATCGTTGCATTAAATAAAAATAGTTAAAGTTTTACATAGGTTCAAAGATAATATGCGGAAGTGAATATAAGTTTTGGAAATTGACAACGACGTTTAATCAATTGATAAATTCTTGAAAATCGACCAATGCAAGACGACACCATATAGCAAACAAAGACATCCAGCTAAGCACCTGAAAACATTGTTAAAACGTCAACATAATGTTGGTGAATTCATAAGTTTAGTTTAAACGCAATAAGGTGAACAACAAGATTTACAAAACGCATGTGACAATTATAACAAATACAATTTCACATAAAAAGGCATTTACGTTGCACTAAGCTCATGACACCGAAGCTCAATTTGCATGGAGCATTTAAAAATGCTATGAAAGGCTTGCCCTACAGGTATCTAACCAAGATAACCTAAACGAAATCCGACATGTTATACGTCCGTTAGTTTGGCATCTCCACAACTAGTAAGCGCTACTTACCCGGACGGGGATAATCAGTCCCCATAGATCTATTTATAACACTCACGCTTACTTTGTTGGAGTATGCTCATGTCATAATAAATAATATACGGTTGGAAACATGTGAGCCTATGGGGTCACACACATATACACTGAGGTGCCACTGTATATATCGTGTTTATTGTATTCAAGGTATATAAATAAACTACGTAACTCGGGATCAATATTGGGCTTATAATAACTAAGTAATGTACTTAGTTTATTAGACTGAAAAACCAAATGGCAAGCCCATTTGAGCCCACCATATGGCCGGCCTAAGATGTAAAATAAAAGAGAAGGAAAGCTCAACGGGGTTAATGGTTAATTAGATCATGATAACTACTAATTGATTTAGTCATTAGGATATACAAATCATTAACCACTTACCAATTTAATAGAATTTATGATAACTACTAATTGATTTAGTCATTATGAATTACGAATCAATTAAATACTTACCAAGTTTTTCTCCTCTTTCTCTTCCTATAAAAGGGACGGCATAAACATAAACAAAAAAAGAGTTTTTTTTGTTTTCTTGATCTATTACTTTGATTCTTGTTCATTCAAAGTATAATCCAAGGTTATGGGTTTAAGGACTAGCATCCAAGAGGTATACGGTGAAGTGTAGTGTGGATATTCATAGAGGTAATCTACTTTGGTCACTTGGTTTCTTGGATAGATCGTGTACAAGAGAAGGTTGTTCTTTGATTCTACCAATTACGCTGCAAAGGTAATAATTGTTGTTTTTATTTTGATTGATCATATGACTCTATGGATCCGTTGATAGGTGCATGTTCTGCTGCGTTTTATATTTGATTATATGATATTCATTTGATTCAGCACCTACATACTTAACCAGCCAGTCAGTTAAGAAATTAACGGTTCATGATAATTTGGGCAATAGTAGTGGTCTAAACGCAAAACTTAGGCAACACGTAAACAGGGAAAATCTCACGTAAAGTACTTTTGTCCATTTTATTTGAAAGCAACAATGTTCTCACCCCAAAGTTATGAAACGTAAGTAAAATCAGTTAGAAAAGTGGGGCTATGAACTCACCTTATGCAAATGGTGATAAAGTAATTCAACGAAGTGTATAACGATATCGAACAACTCTAATCGCGACCTAATAAAAAGAGGCGCTTCAGAAACGAGAAATAAATACGAAACGTCGGATAAGACGCTTATAAAAGAAATAGACATCCATAAGTGTTTGTGCTTTAGTTTATATAGTAAAGACGTGTCGTTATGAAAGTATAAGATTTATGGTTACGTTACGCCATGTTTTACGAAATGTTTCTATTTTCGGAAACTTACCATTTTAGGAATGTTCTAAGTTTCGAGACGTTAATACCGTCCTCTAATATTCGATAAGTCCATGATCCTAAAACGAACTAGTGATAACTAAACGCCTACATTTTTAGTCCGTCTCACTAAGAAATACCAAGAGTTTCAATTTTTTGAAGTTTTCCCATTTTAGAAATCCCAATAATACATTTGGGACGTTTCTAAAGTTCCCACTTAATATACTAGTGTCTATATACGTTTCGCCAATGTTTTAAAAGCTCAAATCAACTCGAAAGTGTCCGAAAACTCATTTTATAATTCCAATCCGCAACATTATTAGTTATTTTTTCGAAAAGTATTCCAAAAATTCATTTCACCATAACTTGGTCGTTTTAAAACCTCTTTTAGTGTTCGATATATGAAAATCTATCTACTCGAAACAAGCTCTCTAAAAACTACTTTCTTGACTAATGAAAACATTTTTAAGTCGTCCACAACCTCAAAACAAAGTTGGATCAGCAACCATATTTTTTGCAAACGCTTCCAAAAATCCATCCAAACTTCACAAATAGTGCCTATACTAACCTAATCCCGTTCACTACTAATCCAACTAACAAAATCCACTCTTAATCTATCCTAATCCCATCATCATCTTTGTTGCAACACTCAAGCTCACTCATCCTTTCCATAGTCAAAGTATTAATATCAAGGACACATGAAAACTTCATTAGTTTATAAACCCACTAGTTTCTTTTTGAAAAACAACACAAACACTAAGGATATATATTTATAAACTTGATCAAGATCATAAGAAAGAAAGAAATAAGAGAAAGATCAAGAACACACTTACAAGGTGTGAAGAATCAAGAAAGAAACACAAGATCTAGCTTAGGAACCTTAGATCTTAAAACCCAATAACAAATCTTGTAATATCCACTTGATAAACCAAAACCCTAACTTATGAAATCTTGAATAACCCTTGAAATCAAAGAAAACCCTTCTTGGAAACACCTTAGATATAGTTAGAAATGAGATTGGAATGTGCAAATCTTGCTTGAAATCAAAACTATAGAAGTGTTTGTGTGTGTGTTGATTGCCGAGACCAAAGAAGGAAAAGGGGGAGGAGAAAAAGAATTTTGGTGAGGCAAGTATGTGAGAAATGACCTAGAATTCTTATCACAAGGTATTTATAGGCCAAGATTTAGGGTTTAAGGGTTCATAAAAGGGACCATGGTTAGCTAGAAAATTGAATCATCCACCCTTTTGTGGCCTTGTGGTTCGAAGGCTAGACAAGGAGGGGAGGGGGTTCAAGCTTGATCACTAGTTGCTAAATAAATCAAGATTCCATTCTTGAAACATAGCAGAGTTGTGGTCCAAGCCTCATGTGATGCATGTAAGACTGTAAGAAAATGTTGGCTTGTTGTGAGGAAGAGAACAAAGTGTCATTTTCACCACCTTGTATGCATGAATTTATATTAAAGTAGAAAGATTTCATGATTGTTTAATTATGAGTGTAT